>VKON01003507.1:33581-66767 GCA_009741485.1 Malurus cyaneus samueli | reverse complement strand
TTCCTTCTACACATCACGCCACCAATGCTACATGGAGTAAGTGGATCGCTCTGATCGCACAGCGAGCCCCGAGATTTTAGAAATCATCACAAACTGGCCCGAAGGTGAGACTTTTGGACTATCTTCTGAAGAAGAAGAGAGGTGGGTGACACGTGCTGAGGAGGCCCCACCATATAACCAACTACCAGAAAATGAAAAGCGATACGCTCTCTTCACTGATGGTTCCTGCCATATTGTAGGGACAAACCAGAAATGGAAAGCAGCCATATGGAGCCCCACATGGCGAGTTGCAGAAGCTACCGAGGGACAAGTTGGACCAAGTCAGGTTGCAGAGCTCAAAGCCGTCCAGCTGGCTTTGGATATTGCTGAACGAGAGAAGTGGCTAAGACTCTATGTCTCCACTGACTCATAGATGGTAACCAATGCTCTGTGGGCATGGCTAGATCAATGGAGAAAGGCCAACTGGCGTTGCACAGGGAAACCCCTCTGGGCCGCTGAGGTGTGGAAAGATGTTGCTGCCCAGGTAGAGTAGCTGACCATGAAGACCCATCACATAAGAGGCACATGTACCCAAGATTCGGGCTAATGAAGGGCATTGTAACAATGAGCAGGTGCATCCATCTGCTAAGGTTAAAATATCTCAGTTAGATCTGGACTGGCAGCACAAGCGAGAATTATTTCTAGCTTAGTGGGTGTCGTGGGTTTAAACCTGATTTTTCCCAATCTGAGTCACGGCACCAAAAATGTTGTGGTTTGAACTTGACCGAAAGCCAAAAGCACTGCACCTACGACGTTCTCTCCCTTCCCCCACCGGAGAGGCAGAAGGTAAAGCAAAAGCCCAATTAACACTAAAATTTGTGGCTTTTAGATAACATAACATAATTGAGAGAAAGATACGTACATGCTCCAGAGAATGGTCAGACAGGCTGAATAACTTAAGTTTCAAAATAGATTTATTACTAAATACTACCAAGAATACTACCGCACTGGGGAGGGGAACAAAGATAGGGACAAATTTACAGGGAGAAGAAAAATAAAAACGGACACTTTAAGACACCTCTTATCCTCTCCGGGGACCCGTCTCTTTCTCAGGTCGTCCCTCTCCACCCCCCCATGCCTTCCCGCACACGCAGGGGACAGGAATGAAAGTCTAATATAGATCAAACTACTCATTACGGTTGTTGTCCAGCATCATAGGAGGAGTGTTCTTACAGCTCCAAGCTGTGGAAGGTCTTTTCCCAAGAAACAGTCAGTGTATAACTGCTGGTGGCAAGGGAGTCTTTTCTTTACCTCGTAGGAGAAAAGAAAGAATGTCCTTCAAGGCCAAACTGCGTTGTTTCGGAGGCGTAGGACCACTATCACAAATCTCCTGGCAGAATACAGCTTCTGCTAAGCATCCACTTCTTCTTAGCATCAACTCGCTTCAATCGTCATGGGGGGGGGCAAGTCTCTTCCTCTTTTTTGGCTCCTGATAAGTTCAGTCCAGTCCTCAAAGGCCAGTTTTTTCTTTCCCTCAGAGCAAGGTCACTCTCCTTTTCTATACAGGTCTCTCATTGATGAAATAGTCCTTTCAAGACCAACTTGTTTTCTCCATGTTCGAGAACCGCAGCAACAGCACAGCAACTCATTCTATCTTCTCCTTACTGTGATCTTCGGTCTCCCTTTTTTTTTCTTACATCTCCTCATCCTCCTGCTCTGTATTTCCCCAGTGCGTGATACTAACAACCTAAGAACTACACGGCGGCCGCCCCTATCTTGTTTTGATATCTTCCTGTGTACAAGACCATGCGTCATCACAGAGGTGTAACTATCCTGTGCAATTGGTCCAGGCCTGATTAGCAGCCTGTCTATCAACCTCAGAGCCACAATGGATTGGCTCTAAAACACAGAGGGTAGAGCTCCTTTTGCTGGAGAAGAAGGAGAAAGCTTCTAGAACTTCCTCACAGGAGCCATCTTTGTGGTTTCTTGGTCCCATCCCCCCACCACCAAAAATCGGACCAGGTAAAACCATGACAGTGGGCCTGAGAGGGCTCCAGTCATCAGGGAAGAGATGCGACACACCAATGGGCCCGTTACCGAGGTGTGAAATAAACCATGGACAGTATCTCACGGTTATCCATGACTGTGAGACGTGTGCTGCAATCAAGCTGACCAAGTGTGTGAAGCTTCTATGGTATGGTGGATGGTGGTCAAAATATAGGCATGGGGAAGCCTGGCAAGTTGATTACATCACACTTCCCCAAACTTGACAAGAAAAGCGCTATGTGCTGACCACGGTAGAAGCAACCACTGGGTGGCTGGAGACATATCCTGTGCCTCCTGCCATTGTCCGGAAAACCATCCTGGGCCATGAAAAGTAAGTCCTGCGGAGGCATGTGTTACGATCCACTCTAATCACAGAGGAGCAAAGAGAGTTCTCTGTGAATAAAGTGGAAAGAATCCAGAGGTTTGAAATATTCCCCAAAGCAAGATTAAGACCAAATGGGGTTAAATGTTTATACCATAAAAATTGGTATATTTTATTTAACAGCAAAAGAGCGAGAAAAAGTAATAGAAATAAAAAAAAAGGTATGAGGGGACAGGAAGAGTGACAGACACATTAAGTAGAAGCATATCACTACTCAGTGAGTTGCAACGATATCTTGTCCATCTGGTCTTCTTGGTGGTGAGGGTCCTCCGCCAAAAAGCATAGAATCCAATGGATTAACATAGATTTGGGTCAGGTGGGAATACCCAGGTACCTCCCCTGAGGGGGAGGAAGCTTGACACTGTCTCTTGCAAGACTTTGGGTCAGTTGCATCATTTTGCATCATGTGCAGCATACTGGTGCAGGGTCTGGGGAACCCTTTGGGGGGCCTTTGATGGACCATGACAGCCCCTCAGCTGCCCCTCACATGAATGTCCCGTAGATGTGGCTTTCCTGGCGTGTGGGGCCCCCGCAGCTGGGCCAGTTTGTGTAACAGAGGATGGACATTCACTGCCTCTGACCAGAGGTTTTTGACCATGCACGTGAACTCCTCCTCCTCCAGCCTTTGGTGAAGGGGGGAGTGTAAGAGACGGTACGTAAGTCCCTTGACTGTCTCATGATCTTCGAGATAGACAGAGACTGAACACCCCAAAAACCCCAAGGGGAAGAAAGGAGGACTTTTGCTCAAAGGAGTCCGAGTCAGATCAAGGTGGGATGACTGCCAAGTTTCCTGCTCCTAGGCTGGAAGGTACAACGTGTAAGCTATGGATGGCTGCGCTGTTCCTGATGTGAAGATGGAAAGAGAAGCACATGACCCCATGCTGAAAACAATAGACATTCTTTCCCCACCGCTTGGCCGGTTTTTCCATACTTTGCAACCCCCTGGCCTGCTGCCACCCGCTTTAGAAAAGACTATGAAAAGTCTCTCTGAAAAGACCCTGATGGGATCCCCCCCAACGGACTGTCGGCGACATCCATTGAATTCGGATTGCGCGGACTCGTCGAAGCCGTTTGGCAGCTATAAAACCCACCCCTTCTCTGTCTCTCTGTCTCTGTCTCTGTCTCTCTCTCTCTCTCACTTTCTCTCTCTCTCCCTCTTCTATCGCGAAAATCCAATAAAATTCTTCATGATTATTTAATATATACTTGCCCTTGGTTTCTTTTGCACTCTGAGATTCTGATAACGAACCCCTTACGACTCCCGCTTGGGTTAAGCGGATTGTGAAAGGGAGTCTGTGCAAACCTGGCAAGAGATAAGCCTGGGGCTATGGCCTCCACCTCGAAGCTGCTGGGCTTGGCTCTTCTGTGAAAGCTCTCCCAGCCTTATCCATTACTTCCCAGACCTGAGATGCTTTGAACAATAGTGTCACTTTATCTTATCTCGGAAACGCTTGGTTGGTTTAACTCACAGTTCAGGGTTTCAGTCAGGAGGCACATTCAGGGTGGGCTTTGGTGGTCCTCCGTGTAGCTTTGTTGGTGCAGCTTCATTATACAGCTTTGCCAAAATAGGCACAAATCTTTGTGACAAAGTTTAAGCTCTGAATTACAGCATTTCAGTCTCTGACAGCATTGTACCCCAGAGAGAATTGAGTCTGAAAAGGGGACTCATTTCAAGAACAGCCTCGTAGACACCTGGGCCAGAGAGCCACAGTTTTAAGTGGGTATGTCATATTCCCTATCATGCACCAGCAGCTGTGAAAGTTGAACGAAGCAATGGACTGCTACAAACGACCTTGAAGGCACTGGGCAGGGGGACCTTCACACCTTGAGAGCTGCATTCAGCAAAGGCCACCTGGTTGGTCAACACCCGAGGCTGCATCAATTGAGCTGGTCTGGCCCAATCAGAACCCCTTCATACTGTAGATGGAAAAAATGTCCCCGTGGTGCACGTAAGAGGTATGTTAGGAAAGACAGCTTGGATTAGTCACACCTCAAAAAACGGCAAACCCATCAGCGGGATTATTTTTGCTCAAGGTCCTGGTTACACTTGGTAGGTAATGTGGAAAGATGGAGAAACACGTTGTGTACTTCAAGGGGACCTAATTTTGAGTGGGAACTGTCTGTAATGTTCCATTATATATTTATAGGTATATAGTTGAAGAAAAGGTATTAATTTGGCATGACGTCGATGATATATATTGGGGTAGATAATGTCCCGGTTAAAGGAATAGGGTGCAAGTTTACGGTTTGGTGTGTGTAACCAATCTGTGTATTCTACCCGCCTCTGGTTCATTCCTGATGAACTGTTATTGATGGATCTCTTGCAGTAGCTGCCCAGTGCACACCCAATATCTCAGGTGAAAAGCTGGGTGTTAAATGAGATAAGGAAAAAGATGCAAACCCTGCCATCCCCACAGAGCATTTGTTACCATCTATGAGTCAGTGGAGACATAGAGTTTTAGCCACTTCTCTCGTTCAGCAATATCCGAAGCCAGCTGGACGGCTTTGAGCTCTGCAACCTGACTTGGTCCAACTTGTCCCTCGGTAGCTTCTGCAACTCGCCATGTGGGGCTCCATATGGCTGCTTTCCATTTCTGGTTTGTCCCTACAATATGGCAGGAACCATCAGGGAACAGAGCGTATCNGGGGGGCATCTCGAATTTCCCACAGACTACACAAGCCCAGGTAAAAACACCCCTATACTCTATTGAGGGCTCTGTCTTCAGAATTTTCACAAAAGAATCTCTTTGTGCAAAAGTTCAAGTGCTACCCTTGGGTTTCATAAGATTCCCACCAAATATATTATCTCTTGTTTAGTTAGTTGCTGGTTTTGACTCGTTGTTGAATTTACTTTTTGGCTCTTGAGTTTGTATTTTTGGCTCGTGATTTGGAATATTTTGACATGTTGTTGATGAATTTATTATTGACTGGTGATTTTGCTGTTGTTGAACTTATTATTGACTCGATATTTTGCTGTTGTTGAATTTATTATTGACTCGTGAATTTGCTGTTGAATTTATTATTGACTCGTGAATTTGAATTTTTTTTGACTCGTTGAATTTATTATTGGCTCGTGATTTTGCTGTTCTTGAATTTATGATTGACTCGTGAATTTGTAATTTTTTGACTCGTGGTTGTTGAATTTATTTTTGGCTCGTGAATTTGTAATTTTTTGACTCGTTGGTTATTTTTGGACTCGGCTGTCGATCTTGTTTTTTGGCTCGCTGGTTGTTGATTTTGGTTTTTGACTTGTGTAAAGCCCCCCCAAGCTGCTGGGTGCTGGGTCCCCCCAGGCAAATAGTTTTCTGTACTGGGCGTAGGTATTTAAGGCTCCCCTAGGGAGATTTTTAATTCTTTTCACCCACTTCAGGGAAGTGGAGGGATAGGGTTAACAACTTAAGACTTTTCCTCCCTAAAGTGGTTGTTTGATCCCTTCATTAAACATGACCTCCAACCTTAAAACTGCAGATCACCACTCTAAGCGGTGTAGCGGAGAGAAAGCAATAATAGAGTCTCTCCAAAATCTAGTACAAATTTTGCAGAAACAATTAAATGAAGAAAGAAATCATGTTCCAACTCTGCATAAACAATTGAATGTGGAAAGAAATCATGTTCACACTCTGCATAAACAATTAGATGAGGAAAGAAATCATGCTCACTTGTTACAAAACTCTCTCCAAAACACAGTAGAAACTTCGCAGAAACAATTAGATGAGGAAAAGAATCATGTTCACTTGTTAGAAGCTGCTTTGAGAGAGGAACATCTTAAGAATTCAAAGACTGTTGACCTACCACAAGATACAGAGGAAAAGGAAACAATTTGCCCCCAGAAAGATTTAACACTAGTAAAAAACTGTGGGGAAAACTGCTGTCCTCCTACCTTTTCCGAGTGTCACTCACTGGAGGAGACCAAATCCAATTCCTGTAGCCCATTAATTCGAGACCTCCCAGAGTCGCTCAAACCTACAGTAATCCTCCTTCAGAAAACAATTGGAGCTGTAGCACCTGTAGAGAGGCTGCATAGATCCCATGGACAGTGGGAAGACTCAGAAGGGTCTCTGTGGTCTTTTGGCATTCCTCACTTTAACATCAGGTTGCTCCAAACCGCTCCTTCCCTAAAACAATACCCCCTTTCCCTGGCTGCCAAACAAGGTATCAAACCGGTTCTACAAGCAGCAGTCCCAAACCTAGCTGAACTAATAACACTCATACCTTTACAGCCAGTGGACACAAACTGCTTTGCTTTTACATGGGAGGAAGAGCAACACACTTTCACTAAGCTCCCCCAAATCTACCAACACTCCCCCACCCTGGTTCATGATCTCCTTGTAGGAGGAGGGGAAGTAGAAGAGGTGGGAGATGTCCATCGGGAAGTAATCTCCCACTTAGAAAGCCTTAATTCGCAGATTCCCTCAGAAAAGGTCCAAAAAACCTCACAGGAAATGAAAGCATTGCAATTGTTGATTTTTGAAGCAACAGCTCACCAAGCCCTGGGCCCTATTCATCCTACAGATCCTTTTCAAGTGGAATGGGGATTTGCCTTCTCAGAACTGTCAGTACACATAGGGCAGCAGGGCCCTGAGGGTCCGACGTGGCCTGTTGGTTTTTACTCCCTTGGTTTCAGAGATGCTGAAAAGAGATACACTACCTGGGAAAAGAGATTGTTTGTGGTTGGCTTAGCTCTCATAGCAGTGGAAAAGATCCCACGAAAGCCAGCAATAGTTTTGAGAGGCCTTTTTCGAGTTATTAAGGCAGTTTCTACAGGGACTCCCCCACCTGACGGGGTGGCCCGGAGGGCCTCAGTTAGAAGGTGGTATGCCCAAATTGAACATTATTGTAACGCTTTCTCAATAACCAGAAGAGCTGCACAAGACCCAGCTGAGCAGGTAGGCTTGAATGGTTGCCAGGACAAACCTGCCTCAGTTAAAGTGGCCCCCGCTTCTCCCCCAAACAATCGGCAAACTCTTGGTTCACTGACACCTCTACCAGGCAAGAAGGGAAAGGGTGGAGATGCAAAGCTGCAGCCCTCTGCACTTCCTCCGGGGAACAATTTATTACAGAGGGGGAAGGGAGTGGCCAAGCTGGTGAGCTCTGGAGTGTTTTCTATTGTGAGGCACAGAATACTTCTCGTGTCTGTATTTATACCAATTTCTATGCTGTGTTTAACCTTTTCTGCCTCTTGCTGGCAGAATCTGTTGTGTTTACTTTGAACAGGAGAACTCCGAGGGACATGCACATCAGATACCTAATTTGTAACCAGTTATGCATTGGACCTCGTGGACGTTTTTCATTTTTGTGAAATCAAAAATCAAGACTGCTGGCTAAATATAACTGCTGTACAATATTCCCATAAAATCATGTATATGAAAAACAATACAAAATACTGTGGGGGGAAACTCGAACTTGATGTTGTAATACCTACCACCCAACCACCGGTTATGCTCAGCCTGAAAATTTTTTAAATTGGTCCATATATAATCAAGAAAACCGACCAACAACAAATATTGTTTAATTCGTTATAGCCTCTTAAGCAAGTCAAATTGCTGATGCAAACAGCCAGCTTGTCCACAAAAGTGGAACCCCTTTTAAGAAAAGTACACAAAGAGACATAACCAGTGGTATGGGAACAGGATTCTGAATCTTGAATAGCATTGATTCAGAAGTATTAATGAATAAATTGGCTGCCATCACTAGAGATTTAACCACATTGTAACAGCCACTGCAGTCATCCCTATCAACCATAGGAACCTACCAGTGGTTGTTATCAAATTGAGAAAAAGGTGAAGTAAATTTTTCCTATACTCCTATTACAATTTTGTAAAGTTGGCATTCAGTATTCCCTATCACTGCATTAAGGCTAAATCATGGTGGAACTGTTCTTTATCCTTTTGAGCATAAGCAATGGGCCCATCAAATTGATAAAAAATGGCAAACGATTAATTTAGAAGCTTGTATTGTCCGTGAAGAACAAGGGTTTATCTGTGAAAATAACACAATTGAAGCTCAAGACATTTGTTTAGATACTGAACAAAATATCTGTCATTTTTTAAATTATCCTAAAGAAAATCCTAAAACAGTGCTGGTGTATATAGGCAATGGTTGTGTATGTATAAGAACTGCTTGTGATAGAGTAAATCATAGAAAACGTAGTAGTAGACATAAAAATCATTCAAATTTTGTGTTTGTAATTTCACTAAAATCAAGGATCGTGATTTTTCTTATTTCAGCCCCAGTTGATTTCTTATCACCTTTTGCAATCCAATTATTCGCTGATACACCAAGTTGCACCTACCCCCATTGGGATGAACCTTACCCTTGTTGTGGTTTTGAATGAATTTAATGGGACAGAACACTCCTAAGTTCCAAGCAAACCCCCCTTTCCCCACCCAGATCTAGAGAACAAACTTTTTCACAGAGAGGAAGTGAAAATGGAAAAAGGAAAAAACCTAATTATATTAACAAAAACAAACAACAAATAATCGCGCCACAAAGAAGAGAGAGGAAAAAAATTATAAAACAAAAACACCACAACAAAACCCTGTGGGACCAGCTGTTGGATCTTAAGTCTTTTCTCTTCCTCTTCGGAGTGGTTTCCCTCTGGGCCAGAGGGGTTGGACAGAATTGCTCCAGTGGTTCACTGGAGATCTTTCTTGCCTGTGGTTGCCACAGGAATCTTCTAATTCATCAGATGTGGAAAAAAAATCGAGAAAAAAAAAAAAGTCCAAAGAGAAGAGAGAAAAAGGAACAGTCCCAGAGAGCAGGCAGCTTCTTCCCTGCCGCATGACCTGACGAGTCCTCCAGGAATGTGTTGTAACTTGTACCTCTCCTCCACTGTCCTTGAAGGGACGGAACATCACAAAACAAGAACAGAGCGTCTCAACTATTGTATGGTATCGAAAGGTTGTTTACCTTTCCTTTAACATAAGCAGATGATAGGAATACAAAATACTCAAGCTAGCACTAGGACACCAGGTAAAGCAATTGCTGCTTCATTCAGGACTTAATCAACAATTTCTGCGGAAAAAATAAAGAATTACGACAGGAAAACCCTTGGTAACTTTCCATTCACAATGTAAAGGAAAATACATTCGTGTTCTGGAAAGGGTAGAGAAAATTCAAACAACATTGGTGGGTTGTAAGAGACCGTACTAAAGATCCGTGACTGTCTCACGATTATCGACTGTACACCCCAAAACCGAGTTGAGAAAAAGGGGGGGGACTCTTTCTTGAAGGGGGTCGAGCCGACAAGTGGAGGCATTTCTGGGACGCGAGCCCTTCCCAGTGCATCACTGGCTTCTGTTGAAAACACCCCCTATTCTTTCATGCCCCAAGAATCTATCGGTCACCATGCCAACCTTATTGCACACCTGCTTTGGGGAGAAGTCCGAGCCAATTCTACGTGCCGACCCATGACTTGCAACCCCCTCCTGGCCTGCAGCCACTCGCTTTGAAAAGACTATAAAAAGTCACCCCCGAGAAGATACAGCGGAGATCTCCCCAACGGACCTGACGACACCCTGGAACTTCGGAAGACTCGTCCATAGCGTTGGTAGCTTATATAACCCACTCTCTCTCTCTTTCTCTCTCTTTCTCTCTTCTCTCTCACCCTCTTTCTATCGCAAATATACCCAAATAAATTGTTCCTGATTATTTGAAGCATATACATTTGCCTTCTCGTCGTCTTTTGCACTCTGAGATTCCAAAAAGAACCTATCACGACCCCCGCTTTAAGTCAAGCGGATCGTGACATTAAACTGGCGTCACGGACTCAGCAATTCTGACAAAAAAGGGGTTTTTGCTAGATTTTTTGTAGTCTGTACAAGGGCCCACTGACTGCATAAAATCCAAGTAAAAACACCTTATACTCTACTGAGAGTTATCTCTCTCTTCAGAATTTTCGCAAAAGAATCTCTGTGTGCAAAAGCTCAAGTACAACCCTTTGGTTTTATAAGATTCCCACCACACACATCACATAACAAGTTGAATTTATAACCTTCTTTTTGACTCCTTGGCAATTTTTTGACTCGGCTATCGATCTTGACCTTGGCTACAGGTTCGAGACTTTGTGGTTATTGAATTTTTTGGCTCGTAATTTTGAATTTTTTGACTTATGATTTTTGCTGTTGTTGAAGTTGTTGTTGATTCGAGATGTTGTTGTTGAATTTTTTTATTTCTGATTCTGTTGCTGTTGAGATTATTTTTAACTCAGGATGTTATTGCTGTTGAGTTTTTTTGACTTATGAATTTGTAACTCTTTTTGACTCCTTGGTAATTTTTGACTTGGCTATTGACCCTGGTTTTTGGCTCTCTGTTTGACGATTTCAGGTTGTTTCTTTTGACTCGTGTAAAAACTGCACCCTTAAAGCTGTTGGGTGCTGAGTTGTGCCAAGCAAACAGTTTTCTGTTTGCTGGGCGTAAGATCTTTTACGGACTTTAGGGAAGCGAAAGGACACATATCTCTACTCTGTCTATAATAGGGTTAACATCTTAAAAATTTCCTTCTCCCTAAAGTGTTTGTCCAATCGCTTCAGTAAACATGAGCTCCAACCCCAAATCCACAGACACAACTGCTTTTTATGCCCTAGTAGCTAAACACAATGCTAAACCCTCTTCAGGAGGGGAAGATTGGGCACATGACAACTGGTTTAATTTAGAAAATGTCATTGATAGAATTTATTCCCTACAACATGGAGCTAGATTTAAACTTGGCCGAGACAAAACCATAATTTGTTCAGTTCTTGGATCAATTTTTTATGTATTATTATATTTTGAGTAACTGGGATATTCGGCTTTGGTCTGCCGTAAAAAGTGTGAATGATAGATGGGGGATAAACGGTTGTCCCAAAATCACTGCCTTCTGCCCTAAGGCTCCGAGCATAATTCCCTGACTAGAAGGCCCCAATGATCCTAAAAATCCAGCACACTATCCAGGACAACCTGTTTTAGTAAATCTCCCCACTGTGGGCGATGTACCCCTGGTACTTAAAACCCCTCTGAATAAATATGCGTGGACAGCCTCTGATGCTCTAGGAAAGAGCATCGAATAAATACACGCTGGATAATTCCATCATTTTAAATTTTTCCTGCCCCTTGTTGGCAGACTCTGTTGTGTTTACTTTTCACAGGAGAACTTAATGAAGCAAGAATTCCGGACGAAACATGATAAGGCTAGTGATACTTTTCTGCCTCCTACCGCAACACCAGAGCCAGGAAGCAGCCGAATGGCCGTGGTCCCAAGCTACCCTCCGGCATACGACTGTCCTTGGACGCTATCCCAGCCATCGCTCCCCAAGCCTTGCGACCGTAGTACTTCACGACTCTAAGGCGTACAGTCCAGGTGAATGGGAATTGGACCGGAAAGACTGGCTCAGAACCTTAAATGGAACAACTGGCGAACAAATAAAGGTAGGATGCAGAAAAGTAGAAGGATCCCTTTACGAGAAAGCCTCCATCATCTCAATGGCTGGAAATTTTCTAGAACTCGACGTGGCCAGTAAGTTACATCCTAACCTTTCAGCAAAACTCTGCCCCACAACAGAATGGTCGTGTGACAAACAAACTCCTTACATCCTGTGTTGCCGTCAGCTTTTAATAAACGAACACAGAGAGACATAACCGGTGCTGTGGGGGCAGGACTGGGAATATTGAATAGCATCGATTCAGAAGTACTAATGAATAGATTGACCGCCACCACCCGGGACTTGACGAAATTACAACAGCCACTACAATCTTCTCTATCTGCCTTAGGCACTCACAAGTGGTTGCTATCAAACATACTGCCAGATTGGGAAAAGGTAAACACAAAAGACCACAGATTAATAGTTGATGCACTTAATGCTACACAAAATAACATCTCCTTGGCTCTTAGTTGCATTCAAGCCCAATTATGGTTGCAGTCAGTTGCTGCCTCAATCATACGGGAAGGCGAAGAAGGTACTTTCCTACTGAAATTCGGAAAATTATTTTGGATCATGCCACTGAATTTGAAAAGGAATATAAATCGTGGTGGAATTTGGTAAACTTCACTATAACCCCATTACAAATGTAGCTAAAGCCTTCGTGCTGCCATACGCAATGCTTCAGTCTATTCAATATTCCCTATATTGCTTTCAGACTAAATAATGGTAAATCTGTCCTTTATCCTTTTGAACATAAGCAATGGGCCCGTCAAATTGATAAGAAATGGCAAAAGTTAATTTAGAAGTTGATTGTCCGTGAACAAGGGTTTATCTGTGAAATAACACAATTGAAGCTCAAGATATTTGTTTAGATACTGACCAAAATATCTGTCACTTTGAAATTCATCCTAAGAGAATCCTAAAACAGTGCTGGTATATATAGGCAATGGTTGCGTATGTATTAGAACTGCCTGTGACAAGATAATCGTAGAAAGCTTAGTGGTAGATACTAAAATCATTCAAATTTTTGTGTTTGTAATTCACTAAAATCAAAGGATGCGATTTTTCTTACTCAGCCCCAGTTGTTTCTTATCACCTCCTGCAATCCAACTATTCGCTGATAAACCAAATTACGCCTACCCCCATGGAATGAATCTTACCCTGGTGAAGCAATTGTTGCTTCATCAGGACTTAATCAAAATTTTAGAAAAAATAAAAAATACAGGCCAGAAAACCCTGATAACCGTTCATCACAATGTAAAAGAAATACATCATGTTCTAGAAAGAGTAAGAAAAGGTGTTGAACATAATTGGTGGGACACCCTTTTTGGCTGGTCGCCAACTGCCACGAGTGTCCTGAACAAATTCTGTCATCCCACCGTTGTCCTTCTGATTTTAGTTCTAATTAGCTTTGTTTTGTCAGCAATTCTATACATCATAAATGGAGAATGATGAGACGATTAACGCGATTGATTTCTATAATGAACATGCATAATCTGATCGATATCCCTTTTCTGTTGATGTCCTCACGCTATTGATACAAGAAGAAATAGGAATGTATTCCATTATTCTACATTCATCATTTTAACCTTTTTGTTTGTTGTAAAACAATTGTTGCTTTATTAGATTGATATTTATGTTTTGATTGAAATGATTACTGCTAGCAATTGTTGCTTCACCAAAGCTTAATCAGAATTTTAATGTTGCTTAATATTTTATTATTTTCCCTCTTCTTTCCTTTCTTTTCTTTCTCTCCCTTTCCTGTCTCTGTCTTTTCCGGGTTATGCTGCCGGCTTTGACGAGTCATGAAGACCTCACCTCATCGCCACGAATCATGCTGAGTGATCTTGACGACAATCGTGAGACACGGGGTGGTGTAAGAGACCGTACTAAAGATCCGTGACTGTCTCACGATTATCATGTACACCCAAAAACCCGAGTGGAAGAAAAGCAGGGGGGAGGACTTTTTCTTGAAGGGGGTCCGAGCCGCACTTCTGGACAGCGAGCCTCCCCATGCATCACTGGCTTGTTTGAAGAACACCCCCTATTTTTTTCATGCCCCAAGAATCTCCATCGGTCACCATGCCCACTTATTGCACACCTGCTTTGGGGAGAGTCGAGCCAATTCACGTGGCCACCCATGACTTGCAACCCCCCTCTGCCGGCTGCAGCCACTCGCTTTGAAAAGACTATAAAAAGTCTCCCCCAGAAGACCACCTGAGATCTCCTACCAACAGACTGACGACCACCGTGGGACTTGGAAGACCTCTCAGCTGTGGTAGCTATATAACCCACTCTCTCTCTCTCTTCTTCTCTCTCTCTCTCTCTCTCTCTCTCTCTCTCACTCTTCTATGCAAATACCCAAATAAATTGTCCTGATTATTTGAAGCATATATATTTGCCTCTCGTTTTCTTTGCACTCTGAAGATTCCAAAAGAACCTATCACGACCCCCGCTTAATCAGCGATCGTGACAGTGATGTACCAGGTTTAAAGGGGAAGAAAGAAGTAGAGAACCAGGCAGTATCATTCTCCCCCTCCCCTCCAACGGATTGGGTAATATTACTAACAAAACCCCAGAACAAACCACTGAAACTAGGAGGGGCAAAAGACAAAGCATACAAATTTCTAACAGTTTCCAGTGCCTCTGTTACCTTTGTATAGATCGTCCATAGCACACCATTCCCCATAACAAACCGGATTCATATCCCTGATCTGCAAACGTATATATCAGGGACAAAAATGACCCTATCTGCTGATAGGGAAACATGCCAAAATACCAAAGAGACAGTATCGCATAGACCAACATGGTGATCACTGACTGCTATACCCCAGTACAAAGTATTTAATAACTAGATTGTTTTCTTTTCACTTTCCCGGCCAACGCACCAGAAAATGTAGTGGTTCGAATGAATTTAATGGGAGCAAAATACTCCCAAGTTCCAGCAAACCCCCCCCCTCTCTTTTCCCCACCCGGGTCCTAGAGACAACCTTTTCCACAGAGAGGAAAGTGAAAAGAAAAGGGGAAAAAAACCTATTTATTTAAATTATAAAACAAAAAAAAAAAACTGTGGAATCAGCTGTTAGATCCCAAAGCCTTTCTCTTCCCTCCTGGGAGTAGCTTCCCCTCCGGGCCCCCAGAGGTTAGACAGAATCTCTTTCAGTGTTCACTGAATCTTTCTCCCTGCGTGCGCACGAGAATCCTCCAATTCTCAGATGACGAAGAAAAAAAAATTAGAGGAAAAACAAATCCAAAGAAAGGCAGAAAAGGAGCAGTCCCAGAGAGAGCAGGCAGCTTCTTTTCCACCCCTGATCCCAAGAGAGAGCCTCCCGAGAGAAAAAAAAACAAACGTGTGTGTCTTGTCCCTTTCCTCCCATTGTCCTTGAAGGGAGGAACATCACCAAACAAACCAAGCAGTCTCACTAATGTATAGTTACAGAAGGTTGTTTAACTTTCCTCTAACATAAGCAGATGATAGGAATACAATACTCAGCTAACCTAGGACAAGGACTTAGAACAGGAATAAAGATAGTTTGCACCTTTCTTAGTATTCTCATTTCAGTCTCTAGTGATTCAATAGGATATCGGTGTGTGTAAACAAAGGCACTGTTATCGCTTCAGCCAGGCAACCCTGATAGTTGCAGGGTGTACAGAAGTCTGTACAGAAGGTGTGGTCAATGTCAGCTTTGCTCCTAGTCACTTTGTCTTGTTGCATCTGTGCCTGAGGGGACAGGATGGGACTTCAGACTTGGTCCAGTTTCTTTATCACTCCAGGGGAGATCAATGTCACCAACGTGTGACACTTAAGGAAGATGTTTGTCTAGGTAAAAAAGTAAAACAACTCAACCCACACATGCACTTTAGCTGACCTGGGACAGATGCTGTCTCATTCATATGCCCAGGGATTGGAAGTAAATAAGATGCTTGTCGTGGTTTGGAATGCTGGCCAAAAGCCAGGCACCCACAACACTGCTCATCGCTCTCCCCCACCACCACACTGGTAGAGAAGAGCGAAGGGAAAAAAAAAACTAAACAAAAAGTTCATAGTTGAGATAAGGCGTGGGCAGGAAAGACTTGATGGACAAAACAGCACTACTTAAATTATCAAGTGAATTTATTACTAACAAAGTCAGAGAGGAGAAGAGAAAGTAAAATAACCCCTCAAAGACACGATCTCTCTCCACTCTCCTCCCCTTCCCACCGACTCAAAAGCAGCAGAACGAACAGGGTGTGGGGTTGGTCAGTTCATCACCGGATCGATCTGTGGCTGCTAGGGAGAGAAGTCCTTCCCTTTGCGTTGCGTGGGGTCCCTCCCACAGGAGACAGTTCTCGGTGAACCTCTCTGGCATGGTTCCACTCTCACGAGCAGCAGCCACACATCATCTGCTGCAGCGTGAGTCCCCACGGGCAGACAGTCGTGCCACAAACTGCTGCACCGTGGGCTCTCTCGTCCACTGGGTAGCAGGCAGAAGGCCAGGCTGTTCCATCTCGGGAGCAAGGCTCTTTCTCTCCTGGGTCTCCTGCTGGACAAGCCCCCTTCTCGGCATCCGCCCGCTCCGGCATGGGGACCTCCCTCCTCGGGCTGCGGGTGGATCTCTGCACCCTCTTGGACCCATGGGCTGCAGGGGACAGCCTGCGCCACCATGGTCATCCAGAGGCCTACAAAGGGAATCCCGGCTCCGGCGCCTGGACACTCCTCCCCCTCATCCACTGACCTTGGTGTCTGCATTCCCTCACATATTTCTCAGCCTCCTCCACTGGCAAAACTACTTTGTGCCCCCTTGTTTTGATTTCTTCTTAAATATGTTTTCACAGAGGCATAACCACTGTCTTCAACTGGGCCAGGTTTGGTCAGTGCCATTTCCATCATCCTCAGAGCCAACACCAATTAGCTCTGCGGACATGGGAAGCCTCCAGAAGCTTTCACAGGGCCATCTTTTTGGCCCCCCACGTCCAAAACTGGGCCAAGCAAAACCAACACAATGCTTCAGAAACGGGTTCCAACCTCATGAACAGGAACATCTACTCTGATCTTGATGCTGTGTCATGATCCACTAATACAAGCGGACGTCATGATGTCGTTAACTGAATCTCAGAGCGCAAAAGAAACAGGGACAAGTATTTTTCAAAATCAAAAAGCACTTTTATGAGTGCCAACAACACGATTTATGCAATAGAAAAGGGAAAGAGGGAGAAAAAGAGAGAGAGAGAGAGTTGGGTTATAGCTACCAACGCACAGACGAAATCCTCGTGGTTGGAGCCAATGATCTCGTCTTCTCTGTGGGAGTATCGTAGAGGGTCTTTTCAGAAAGTCTCTTTATAGTCTTTTCAAAAGCAGGGGCACTGCCAAGAGGTGCAGAGCGGGGGAAAGCTGGCCAAGAAGCGGGGAAATAATGCCCATGTTTTGTACAGTGTACAGTAAATTATCCTGTGCAGTTCTCTCCTCCTTGGCAGGAAGAACAACGCAGTCATCCGTGGTTTACACCTTGTTTCAGCAGCTCTGCGGCACCGGCACTTGGCAGACATCCCACCTTGATTGGCCCAGACTTTTTTTGAGCAAAAGTCCCCCTTTCCCCCTTGGGGTTTTTGGGTGTTCAGTCTCTGTCCATCTCGATGATCGTGAGGCAGATGAGGGATTTCCATACCGTCTCTTACATGCTGACATCTCAAGAGTCAGAAATAGTTAACAATTCGTCCAGAGAGTTACAGAGAATAAGAAGGGGGTTGTGAAACAGGGTCCTGCCTTATCAAAGAAACAGGCCTCATAGCTTCAAAGGAGGGGTCCTGAACAAAGGACCACCTGGGCTCTTATACCTTTCATGGATAGTCTAAGGTCTTCTTGTTGAGTCCTGGGCTCCTGCTGTGTCTTCTTGTCAGCCTGGCTGGAGCCACAGGTCCCTGTGCCCTTTTAATGCCAGTTCATGGCCTCCTGAGTTCAGCAGTGAGAGATTGGGACCACCTACTCAAGAAGCCCACTGACTCAAAAGAAAAAAATATTGAGCGTGTGGACTAATCAGGCAGGATCCAAGAACTGAACAAATTATGGTTTTGTCTCGGCCAAGTTTAAATCTGCTCATGTTTGTAGGGATAAAATTCTTATCAATGACATTTTCTAATTAAACACAGTTGTATGTGCCCAATCTTCCCCCTCCTGAAGGGTTTAGCATTGTGTTAGCTATAGGGCATAAAAAGCAGTTGTGTCCTGTGGTTTTGGGTTGGAGCTCATGTACTGAAGCGATGACAAAACACTTTAGAGAGGAATTTTTTTAAGATGTATACCCTTTTAATAGACAGATAGAGATATGTGTCTTTGTCCTAAAGTCGTAAAGATCTTACGCCAGCAAAACAGAAAACTGTTTGCTTGGCACAACTCAGCACCCAACAGCTTTAAGGGTGCGTTTTTACACGAGTCAAAAAAAAACCTGAAATCGTCAAACAGAGAGCCAAAAACCAGGGTCAATAGCCAGTCAAAAATTACCAAGGAGTCAAAAAGAGTTACAAATTCATAAGTCAAAAAAACTCAACAGCAATACATCCTGAGTTAAATAATCTCCAACAGCAATCAGAATCAAAATATAAAATTCAACAACAACATCTCGAATCAACAATCAACTTCAACACAGCAAAAATCAAAGTCAAAAATTCAAAATTACGAGCCAAAATCAATAACGCACAAAATCCGAACCGTAAGCCACAAGATCGCATAGCCGAGTCAAAAATTGCCAAGGAGTCAAAGAAGTTATAAATTCAACTGTTATGTGATGTGTGTGGTGGAATCTTTAAACAAAGGTTACTTGAGCTTTTCCACACAGAGATTCTTTGCGAAATTCTGAAGAGAGAGATAACTCTCAGTAGATAAGGTGTTTTTACTGATTTTATGCAGTCAGTGGCCCTTGACAGATTACAAAAAATCTAGCAAAACCCCTTTTTGTCAGAATTGCTGAGTCCGTGACGCATTTAATGTCACGATCCGCTGATAAGCGGGGTCGTGTAGGTTCTTTTTGAATCTCAGAGTGCAAAAGAAACGAGAAGGCAATATATATGCTCAAATAATCAGAACAATTTATTTGGGTATTTTGCGATAGAAGGAGGGTGAGAGAGAAGAGAGAGAAAGAGAGAGAGAGAGAGTGGGTTATATAGCTACCACAGCTGACGAGTCTTCCAGAGTTCCCACGTGGTCGTCAGTCTGTTGGGAGACATCGTCGGTTCTTCTGGAGGAGACTTTTTAGTCTTTTCAAAGCGAGTGCTGCAGGCCAGGAGGGGGGTTGCAAGTCATGGGTCGCCACGTGGAATTGGCTCGGACTTCCCTCCCCAAAGCAGGTGTGCAATAAGTTGGGCATGGTGACCGATGAGATTCTTGGGCAGGAAAGAATAGGGGTGTTTCAAACAGAAGCCAGTGATGCAGGGAGGACTTCGCTGTCCCAGAAGTTGCGGCTGGACCCCCTTCAAGAAGTCCCCCCCTTTTTCTTCCACTCGGTTTTTGGGGTGTACATCGATAATCGTGAGACAGTCACGGATCTTTAGTGCGTCTCTTACAATCACCTTTTGAGAATGTTCAGTTTCCCTGGATGCTAAAGACACCAGTTTGTCCTAATAATGCATTAATAGGGTTTTCCTGTACAGCGGTTTCAGTTTATATAGAAATAGAAGGACTGAGACGTCCTGTGGGCCCTAGCATATGTTCGTACAATACAAGATACCACAGTGCCAGCAGGTAAAATAGGTGACACCCCAGTCACTCAGCTGCAGCCAAACCAGACAGCAGATAAATCAGCAGAACCCCAGTCCCTTCCAGCTGCAGCCAAAACCAGACGGGGTTCAAGCCAATGGCAGTTGCTCCCATCACAGCAGAAGCATGAAACAACAAATTCAAAACTGATGCCACAGATTGAGATGATGGAGGGAAGGACCCTCAAGGCCAGTTAACTGGAATTTTACAGTTCAGAATACGATTATGAACCATTATCACTAGTATGTATTTCATATCGATACGCGGCTAAGACAAACGTACTCAGCCACTAAAAAATTCAACATATAATAGCAATTGCGTTAGCACGTGACTGGCACCGATGCGCATGGAGTGACCACTCACATAGGCTGGGGGGGGCATAAACAAGAGGTGAAGATAGCTGCACTGATTCCATGCATTATGGACGTCGCAGATTCGCCATACAACAAGGGTAAATGAGCACTCCCATCTTGGAAGCATGAATGTCAGAATACCCTTAATGCAACAAAAGATTACTAATGACGCAGATCTCTATGTTAGCAATACTCATCCTGGAAGACCATGAGACACATGATTCAAATGCTAAGAGGTAAACTAGCAGTTAATAGCATTGATTTCCCAGAGACCGGAAACCCAAGTGAATACAGAGACCGCATAAGAATGCTCCATTCACACGTGTGCGGCTCACACAACGCTGTATGACTATGCGGCCAACAGAAACGTTCTATACAATATCGCAAGCATAGAGTATCTCCGACGCATACACGTGCTACATTCAGTACAAAGTCAGATGAGCATTGATCGTTACCCATTGATGCTACAGGCCATATGCGCCCCAATGGCAATCTGGCCATAGACATCCATCAATCTGACTGAGAGAAGCGTCTGATTCAGAAACTCATGAGACAATAATAGATGAGAGTCACGAGAATCTTTGTGCAAATCAATAGAGAAACTTGGACTGACAACTCAGTGACTCACCGAGAAACTACTGTTGAGAGTCAGCAAAAACTCAGTCGAGACTCAACTGACCAAACTCTAGTGAGAGTCATAACTAGACAAACTTCACGTGAAAATCCTCCAGCAAGGAGATTAAAGAGAGCCTACGTTTCCCAATCTCAGAACAGTACAATACGCGAGAGTCAGCTGTTACCAAGATAAAGCTTTCCCAGCTAGGTGAGCATGTACCCCAACCCCACCAAGATAGTCTATGGTATTTCCTGTGTCGTAATGTGGAAATATAAGGAGATGAAGGAAATTTGGTACCACATATACTCACCTGTCTGCTATAACAACACATGAACGAGTTGAATTAAGATAGGAGTGCAGGACTCCAAACAGGAAGGTGCACACACAGGCAGAGAAAGCAGCTCCAATTGACATGCTCTGAATTCCTTGGTACGGACTTCATAAAGGTATGAACTACAGGGCTACGACGGCCACTAGCCTCTCAGCATCTATCAGCGTACGAGGCAAGGGAAAACGTGCTTTGGACTGTGTGGATCGTGGCCTGGCAGCAAGAAACCACAAAAATTAGATGCTTAGTTGACACAGGCGCGCAGTGCACGCTTTCCTCACAATTGGGAGAAGCCTGTTTCTATTGCCGGGTAGTGACAGAGAAATCACAAGACTTGACTCTGGTGGAGTGAGGTGAGCCTACGGAAGGAGAGTGGAGAAGCATCCTATGTAACTGGTCAGATGGCCCATGTATCTGGAATAGACTTTCCTGAAGTGGGTATTTCAAAGACCCAAAGGACTCAAGTGGGCTTTGGAATACTTATGTAGAGACAGAGGACAAGCAAACACTTGCCTGGATTATCAGAAAATCCATCTGCAGTGGGACTCCAAAGTGGAAGAGCAGCATGTACCACATTGCCACCTCAACAGTGCACCGCCGACAGTACCGACGAATGAGATGCCGGATCCCCATCATAAGATGATCCGAGAGCTGGAGAGCCAAGGGTGGTCAGCCAAGGCCCATCACCTTCAACCAGTCCCCTACTGGCTTTGTGGCGCAAGTCCGAGGAGATGGAGATTAACTTGTGAACTATCGAGCCTTGATGAAGTGCCCACCGCGTTGAGGCTGCGTGCCAGACATGTGGAGCTCCAGTACGAAGTTGGAGTCCAAAGCAGCGAATGGTATGCCACCTTGACAACGCCAATGTGTTTTTTCACATTCCTCTGGCAAGCAGAGTGCAGGCCTCATTTGCTTTCACCTGGAGGGTGTCGCGTACACTGACCAGCTGCCCCAGGGTGAAGCACAGCCCCACCATCTCCAGGGTTGATCCGGCTGTGCTGAAAAAGGTGAGGCCTCCGAATAATCTAGTATATAGATAATACATTGTGGGGGACATACAATGCAGCAGAAGTTTGAGAAAGGAGAGAGAATCATTCAATTCTCCTGGAAGCTGGTTTTGCATCAGAAGAGCAAAGTGAAGGGCCTGCCGTGAGAGATCCAGTTTCCTGGGAGTAAAGTGGCAATGATGGACAACGTCCAGATTTCCACTGAGTCATTAATAGATTACAGCATGTCTCCACCAACTAAAAGAAAGGAAACACAAGCTTTTTAGGTGCCATTGGCTTTTGGAAGCACATCCCTGAGTACAGCCAATCGTGGGCCTCTCCACTGGTGACCCACAAGAAGAACGATTTCACTGGGGCCACTGAACAGCAGCAAGCTCCCCAGAAAGCAGGAAAACGCTCAATGCAGTACGCTGGCCCAGTCAGGACAGGACCAGAGGTGAGATGGGCTCTCTTGCAGCTGGGAGCAATGGTTGTCCTGGAGCCTCTGCAAAGTGTCTGGTGAACTCGAGGCCGCCATGGGATCCGGAGCCGAAGCTACCGAAGGGTCTGAGGCCAACCACCCCAACAGAGAGGAGATCTTGGCAGCCTATGAGGATCAGCTGCTTCGGTGAATTGACACTTCAAGCCCACCTTCTCTGGCACCGCGGCTACCGTGCTGGGGTGGATGTTAAAGAACAGGTTCCCACCACATGCCACAACGCACCTGGACAATGGATGCCCTAATTACAGCGTGCTAGTATTGAAGCCCGAATCGCCCTGGGATCCTGGAAAGATCAATTGGCCCGAACTGAAAATTTTGGATCCTGATGAGAGGAGAAGAACAAGTGACACGTCTGAGAAGCTCCACTACAATCAACTGCCAGACGAAGAAAAACAATACGTCTTTCATGATGTTCCTGTCGCATTGTAGGAGAACAAAGTGGGAAGCAGCCGTGTGGAGCCCCACATCGACAGGTTGCACAGGCCACAGAAGAGAAGGTGGATCGAGTCAATTCGCTGAACTCAAAGCCATCCAGCTTGGTCTGGACATTGCTGAGAGGAGAAAAGTGGCCAAACTCTACCTTTACACACGATTCATGGATGGTCAGCACGCTTGTGTGGGGTGGCTGGAAAGGTAAAAGAACAGATTGGCTACAGTAAGGAAAACCATTTCGGTGCTTCTGAAGAGTTGAAAGATATTGCGCCGGGAGTGGAGAAATCCTGTGAAAAGTCCATGCCAGTAGATGCCCATAGTCCCAAGAGTCAGAGGCTAATGCAGGAGTAGCACAATAGACGACAGGTTAATCGATGCAAGAAGATAGAGGGTGCAGTATTACTAGATGGGAACACAAGGCGTGGAGTTGTTCCTGGCTCGATGGGCCCATGATGCTCAGGCAACAGGGCAGAGATGCCACATAAGTGGGCATGAGATCGGGGGGTGGATCTAACCATGGACAGTGTCTCCCAGGTTATAATCCATGACTGTGAGACACGCGCTGCATCCAAGCAGGCCAAACGGGTGAAACCTTGTGGTATGGGGGAAGATGGGACAAGTATATGTACGTGAAGAATGCCTGGCAAAGTTGATTACAACCACACTGCCCCAGACCGTCACAAATCGCAAGCGCTATGTACTCAAATGGTAGAAGCACCACTGGAATGTTGGAGACTTACCCTGTGCCCCATGCCACTGCGTAATACTATCCGGCCTTGAACACAGGTCCTTGGAGGCATGGTACCCCAAGAGAGAATTGAGTCTGACACGGGACTTCATTTCAAGAACAACTTATAAACACCTGGGCGAGGAACATGTCATGAGTGGGTTTGTAACCATAATCCCTTACCATCACCTGCTGCTGGCAAAGTGGAACGGTGCACCGACTCCTGAAAACCACCTTGAAGGCACTAGGCGGGGGGAAACTTTCAAAAACTGGAGCACGGAATCTAGCAGCCACTTGGTTAAGTCAAATACACGAGGTTCCCATAAACCGAGCATGCCTGCCAGTCTGAGCCCTAACATAATAGATGTGAGACAAAGTCCCTGTAGTGCACGTCAGAGGATATTGGGTAGAATGGAGTTTGGATCAGGATTTGCATTTGGTACATGGCAAACCATCCGTGGGGTTGTTCCTTGCCCAGGGGCCAGGTTCCAACTGGTGGGTATGCAGGAGGATGGAACAACCATTAGCATTACCCGCAGGGAGATTTTGATGTTGAGGGAGACATATGTAAAGTACCATTGTTTGCTGAATAGTACTGCCATTGTCTGTATGTAACTGTAAATATAGTATGTCATATGTATAATGCGTACATATAGAGTAGGAGATATAACGTTTGGATATTAAAGACTTATGATATGTATAGGGTGGAATTCCTAGGTTAGCTGAGTATTGGTATTCCTATCATCTGCTTATGTTAGAGGAAAGTTAACAACCTTCTGTAACTATGCATTAGTGAGACTGCTTGGTTTGTATGGTGATGTTCCTCCCTTCAAGGACAATGGGAGGAAAAAGGGACAAGCACACAACTTTTTTTTTTTTTCTTTGGGAGGCTCTCTCTTGGGATCAGGTGGAAAGAGCTGCTGCTCTCATCTGGGACTGCTCCTTTCTGCCTTTCTTTGGATTGTTTTTCCTCTCAATTTTTTTTCTTCGTCATCTGTAGAATTGGAGGATTCTCGTGCCGACAGGCGAGAAAGATCTTCAGTGAACCACTGGAAGAGAATTTGTCATAACCCTCTGGAGGCTCCCCGGAGGGGAAGCACCTCCTCCAGGAGGGAAGAGAAAGGCTTTTGGGATCTAACACGCTGATTCACAGTTTTTCGTTTTGCTTTTATAAATTTTAAATAATAAATAGGTTTTTTTCCTTTTCTTTTCACTTTCTCTCTGTGGAAAGGTTTGTCTCTAGGACCCCGGGTGGGAAAGAGAGAGGGGGGGGGGGAAAGGTTTGCTTGGAACTTGGGAAGTATTTTTCTCCCATTAAATTCACATTCAACCACTCACACCGTCCTCTATTGGCACTATTATCGTTGCAGGAATAATTCCAATAAGCATCACAGAGTTCCCAGAGATCAGGTTAGCATTCTTTAAATTGGTGAATCAGAAACCTACACCAGTAGGAAAGTAAAGCCCCACAATTGGATGGATGCTGTATCTTACCATTTTGGCAACTATATTTTACCAGACAGGCATGATGTAACCTGGCTCACCAAGCATTATAACGTCACAGCAAACCGGCATTACAACCTGAAGATTACTGGTCAGTACAGGAGCTGATCATCACCATAAAATCTATTGACTGTTTCAAACCAAATCAGACTTTGAGTTCAGCAGACTTCAAACCCTTGGTATTCAGCTGCAGAATCTAGAGAAACCCTTGCATTTTCCTCATGCAGTTTCCTTATAATGGGAGCCGTAGTTCTCATTGAAACTGTTGTAATGATACAACTTTAAAAATTGGTTTTTTTAAACTTTAGCTCGGGTTTGTTCGTCTTTGGCCCTGGGGGAAAAGGGATGAAGTTTCTTTCAAAAGACTGTTTCACCCGGTGAGGCCCTGATGAGTTTACATCTACAAGATTGGGAGTAACCAGCAGATACACAGGTATCACAGATGACAGTTAAACGGACATGTAACACACTCACCTCAAACATCACTCCTGGCAGTTGGAGACTCTGGTGTGGAAAGACTGATAAGAGAACAAGGAATGAGGACCGAGTTGCATCGGAGGCTAAGGGGATCATAAGCAATAAAATCCAAATATTAAGAATTTTTGTCCATTTGAGACAATGAATGGGATTGCTGTTGGTTGCTGTAGTATTAAAAATCGGATGAAAAGTCCAAGTAAACAAGACGTGCTGAATGTAATAGTTTCCACATGAGCACACATCATGGACGCAATAAAGTATACCTAATAAGCTCTATCGCATGACATAATACAGATGCTAAGAGTTTTCTTAATATCACTGTCGAGATAGACAAAACTGTTGCACAGATGATAACTTGTGCAAGAATCTAGCCTGAACAGAGCCATAGTATTAGAAACACAGGTTTTTCCATATAAAATCAATGCCACGGCTACTTGCACAGTTAGGGTAGAGTATCTATGAACCTGTTTTTTCATCTTTTACTTTCTATGTGACTAGGCTCTTTGGTGAGCTGAGCCAACAGTCTACAAGAACTATGTGAGAATGGAAGCCCTCCCCAGAAGGAACGTATATGGAATTATTCTTACTCATGATTTGAACAAAAAATTTTCATTCACATATGCAATGATGGAAATTCTTGGACTCTGTGAGGGTTTCTGCAAGCTGAAACATCACTTGCAAACTTGACCATGTGTTAAAGGAGAGCTAATAAAGAGATCCAGACTGTATTTATTCGGACCAACTAGTACTGGAGGAAGGGAGAGAGTGTTGAACGAATTTTCAGACTAACTACATTAAGACCTTTTCCTAGGCTGATCAGGTTCACAAGAAGCTTATCATTATGAAATGGATTTGTTTATACGTCTGGTGGCTTAGCTCTGGTAGCCAGTTGGGTTGTTTTGGGTTTGTGGTTGTGGGGATTTGTTTGTTTTTGGTGGCGGGTTTTTGGGTTTGTTTTGGTTGCTTTTTTTTTTTAAAATTATCAAAACATAATATTTAAAAGACAAAGAAGCAAATTACTGCCGTGGTGCTGAACCTGGTAATGTCAGATTGCAAAGTCCAGAGAGCTCTCTTACTGTTGAAGAAGTGATTTTATAGAAATTGCAGAGCATGCATGTTCTGGAAACCATAAAAGACAGTCCTCCCTAAATCAATAAATCAACTAACAGTGCTCCTTCGCCCAGAAAATTATTCTATTCTCTTATTTCTTACAACCCTTCGTTGGAAGGGAAGAGGCCAAGGACAAAAAGGGAAGAATTGCTCCTGTCTAGTAATCTTGTAATGGCAGAGAACCTGTTTTGTTTACTTTGGTCTTGCTAAATTTGGTCTGTAACTGAGCTGGGATAGTTTTAATGTACCAAACTCTCTTCGTGCTAATAATCTGGGCTCCTTAGATTAACTCCTCAGTTTCACCACTCCAGATACTTCTCAGATCAGTAGGAAGGATCTTCTCCTTCACTGTGACAGAAGCCATTATGGTTTACTACTCATCCTATCCATATAAATGCGTGACTTGAGTGCTCAGAAATCCACCAATGTTCCAATACCACTAGTCATCTCTTGTGCTCAAGATTGTTTTTATGTCACTACTCCCATACATTGTTCTGGTGAGCATGCATGTCAACCCCTAAATCGTCTCACGCGCATTGCAGATGTAACCGGAAGAATTTGGTAGTGCTGTAGGAATAAAGTGTGTTGTGTGTTGTGTGTGTGTGTGTGAAAGACGTGCAAGGGTACCCGCTCTCGGGACACCACAATTAAGTTAGATATAAAGCAACAGAACTAAATGAAATTCACGACTAAGGCACTTATTGTCTTGCTTTTTTTACCATCCTCACAATTACAGACTTTCATTACGAACCTTGTGTGTTAGGAATAAATAATCCCACAAACAGCAGAGGTTTAATGTCCAAACAAGTGAGACAGAGCGAGAAACAATTTGTTCGAATAGAGGAGAGCCATGGACGTTCCACTGGGTCTCTCAAATTGTTAGAGGATGCAGCCTCCCTTTTTATCCTAATATCAATCGGCTGGCATTCTCCCTCTCTCTTTCCCCATTGGCTGAGGTACTGAAGAGGTACACAGACTCATTCCTGATACCACCTAATACAGACCATCCCATCTGAATGTGCATTTCCCCCAGCCCCCCCATTTTTTTTCTTTGTGTCTCTAGTTCTTTTCTCAAATCCAGGGATTTAGCAGCGGCCTTGTAGTTAACAGTCTGGTCAATTGGTGGAATTCCCCATGGAATTTATGGTTCATCCCATTGTGATTCACCTATCAGTAGTCTGACCTTAATCTACCAGCAACCCATACAGTATTGTTTGTAAAGACATCTCCCTCTCCTTCCTTCAATCTGTTACTATTCTCCACAAGTTTGTAAATTATCAGTCACAGAAGCAACGAACACTTGGATTGGGAGGATTACTTATTTTATTTTAGCTGTCAAAGCATTTTCACAATTTTAGGAACTATTTTTGGTGCTTGGTAGTGTTGAAAATGTGGAACCATGTAAAATTTCTAGGAAAGGATGTTTTTGATATTTGATAGTTTGTGTAACCTATCAAGTCGAATCAATCAGAGGCAAAAAGGAGCAGCAACAGCCCCAAAGTGATGTTTAATTGTGTTGGGGAAGTACAAATTTACTTTGTTGGTAAGAATTGCTTGTTAAAGTTTAGGGCGGACATACTTCACACTGGTCTCAGACCTAGAGGGAGGGGGTACAAGCTTGGAGAAGGATGTACCACTGATAGTGGACACAAAGAATGCAGGAGCAGCTTTATGGGCAACCAGGACAATCAACAGGGTCCCAAATAATGAAGAAACTATAAACACTGAGTATTTGGGCTGAAATCAGCTTCGCTAAGTGGGTAAAGATAATTCTGGTCAGGGTGTACCGAACATCTTGCGAGGAAAAACAAAAACTCATCCAACAACAAGATGATTTAATGTTAGAGTCAAGGCATTAACTTTATTTTTGGCCAGGATGTCAACAGAAATAATTCATCCACACATAGTCACCGGTTGTATTAGAGAAAGATAATTTTGTGACACATGAGTTTTACAAGATTTCCCTTTATACTTTATACAGTCAAAACACAATGGAACTTCATTGGTTTAATGTTCATCTAGTCGAATGTTGCATAGTTCTTAGTATTTGAGTTTGCTAAATTGGATTCTGGATTTCCTCAACTCCGATGCTATATTAGGTCCTCATTCTTATCTCTCTTTCCCAGACCAAAGTGTGTCCGACCACGCCAGGGGGGAGGTTAGGTTCTGATGTTCGTTAATGGCCGCTGATGGTCCCTTATCTTTTGGTGCACTACCCTTCTGTTGAGAAATGTGAAGCTCCTCAGGCCTCACTCTGGTGGAATAGTGCCCTGGAAAATAAACTCAGCTCCTCCCCCGGGGGCAAAGGCAACAATTGGCTAAAGTTATATTAAAATGTATCGGTATATTTTCCCTCAGGGAGATCTGTGACCACTGACCCAGACAGATCCCTAACAAGACACAACCCCAACGCACGCCCAAAAGAAGAAGAAAAGTAAGCATGTGGACAAATTAGCATGAAGAAGCAAGAGAATCATTAACCACAGAAAGTTAGAGTACTTAATATAAGAGAAGTATGTAACTGTAGCCAATAAAACACTAATTCTTTGTTGCAGAATGTGTAATAGTCAAAAGTTTTGATAACGCAACATATTTTGATGGGAGTGATCTCCCATGTACCGTCAATGTTGAATAAATAATGTCAGACTTTCTAACCTAAAACTGCTTATAGAGTTTATCTCTTTATTTTTCGGTGACAGTATCTCCTTGCTACTGCTTTGGAGAAAAAAAAAACCAAAACAAAAAAACAGAGAACCAACCCCCAAAAAAACACCAAAAAAAACCGCGCAAAACAAAAAAACCAGAAAAACCAGAAAACAAGACCAATTGGTTTCCTTTAATGTTTATAAAAACATATTATAGTGTTGCTTTTGCAATATTAAGTATGAGTGCTATGGTGTGTGTTAAACACATATTGTAGTGTTAGTTCCGCAGAGATTAAAGGGTGACCTATGTGTTTGTGGCATCAGATAAAATCATTGTTTATTTGTAGAATTTAGTTATGCAGTACATAGTTGTGAAAATAATCTTCTGCATTTGTTTGTAACTCAATATAGTTATAGAATAATTTGTGGTTAAACGAAATAATTATGATTGTGACCTAAATATTTTCCAATAGGAATTTTTCATATCTATATGCAAAACTATATACAAAGCATGCAAGGAGTCAAAAAAAAAAAAACCCCTGAATGGGAGCCTCTGGTTGAGCAATGGTACCTAACAGATAAAAAGCAGCTCAGAGCTGGGGAATAAGAAAATGCATACATGTGCACAAGAGATCACGATTTTTAACACCTGTCCGGGGGAGGCAATCGCCCCAGTACTAAGTACAGCTGTCGATACCAGCACAGACCCTGACAGCGAAAAGGTGGGGTGGAAGGAACGAGGCCTTGGGCGAGAAAAATATCTGGTCGGAAGAATGTAAAACATCCGTTTTCTGCGGCAAAAAGGAACCTGGCTGATGCGACCCCCCCCCAACACTTCAGCACCATGATACAGCAATGAACAGGCCAGGGGTTATCGTGATCCATTAGGCCCCTGCTACAGACAGCTTTCTCTATCAACAAGGACCATTCTGCTGAATCTACATGGACAGGGGTCAACCACACGTGCCCCAGGGCCCATAAATCATCACTCTCATTGCTCTAGAAAGGTAGGATCCATGGTAACAAAGTCTAGAGAACAGTTTGAATAGCATAAATGTCTTTGAATAGGCATCTAGGCCTGATGCAATGATACAACATGTATTAAGATCTCTATCGTCCAATAAGCAGTGACTGTGTCCCTCGGCAGAAATCGCTTAAGCACCCAGCATCGATATCCTTTTGCTTTTTTAATGTAACCCATTGTCATTTAATGAAAAAATACACCCTTTAAAATATTTTAACAAGAAAGTGAAATCCCGTTTTTCAATTTACATCAAATGTAAGTTGGAAGGGGAATTTAGCAATGACACATGGTTATCTGTTTAATATTTTACCAGCCTTCAGCACCATTATGCCTCCACCAGTGATCCCCCATTTTTAAATAGGATAAAAAAATGTGCTTAGGGAAGATTTCGCCTCTAAACGAAGTGTTCTGAAGGATCACCTCAGGAGGCAGATCTGCATGCAGAAACCAGTGTTTGCCAGGCTGAGCGAGAGAGCATATGATTCTAAAATCATACAGTGCTCCGTCCAGAACAGCAGCTCCTCACAGCAACCACTATCGCTGAAGACTCAGAATGAAGCAGAGAGCAATCCTCAGCATAGCAGGAAGCTTTGAAAAATGCAACAGCTTGCGAAGCGAAGCCCTTCAGATTTTCCCTCTTCTCCTCCTTCAGGCCTGTGAGTGACTTAGTGCCCAAAACAATAACTGATAAGATTGTACCATCTTCCTACCTTAATAATAATCCTTCATTCAACATTCCCAACTCTCATAACCCATCTTCATTCAAACATCATCGATATCTGCCTCATAGAATCTTACTTGTTTTCCTTCTTTCTCCCTTCTCATCCATTTCTTCCTCATTTTATTCCTAGCCTTCTGTATTCTATCCTTTCCTCCTATATTCCCTGCACATAGATATTGGTTAGAAAGACGAATTCTGCACCCCCTGGAGCCTTGCAATTTGTGAGGTAGAGAAGCAGATTTTACATCTTCCCTGGTAGATCATTATTCAGAAACGAATGTGAGAGAAAGAAAGACGGATACACCTCCCAAAGGTCATCCGCAGCAAACACAGTTAAAAGAAGGGGTGGGGGGTGGGGGGGGTGGGGGGTGTGGGTGTGGGTAGGGGAGTGTGTGTGTGTGTGTGTGTGAAGAGTGATCAGGGAAAAGAATGGCGATCTTCCATTGCCTGCCGAAGGGGGAACGAGACTCACAAAGCCAATTTAACCGCCCTCCGCCAATGAAAGACAAAACGCAGAATAACTAGGACAGAAGAGAAGAGAATGGACAGTCGGCGTCGCGGCACCCTCCTAAGTAAGTTCTACTACAAGTAAAACACACCGATCTCGGGTTTGGATCATAAGAGATTCCATTTTGTGTGTGTGTATCCTTTTATTCCACGATGTTTCTGTGAAATTCCTTCATATCGGATCAGGCAGGAAAGAAGGAAGGAAGGCAGGGAGGCAGAAAAAGAAAAAGAAGAGAAGAGAGAGTAGGAAGAGAAGAAACAAGAAAAGAAGCAGAGGAGAGGAAAAAGAAGAAAGAAAGAAAAGAAGAAAGGAAGAAAGAAGAAAGAAAGAAAGAAAGAAAGAAAGAAGAAAGAAAGAAAGAAAGAAAAGAAAGAAAGAAAGTGTTTGTATTGAAGAGAGTTATCTGCATGAAGGAGGAGAGGGATCGCCTGGTAAGTAAAAAGAGGAGGAAGACAAGCGGTTAATCAATTTTGTTATAACGTTGAAGAGAAATAAGTGAGGTAGGCAGTAGAGCTATTTTGGGTGGGCCAAGAGGGTGTTTGCGAACGCATCCGCGTGTTTTGATCCGGATGGTGACTGTGGCATGAATACATTGGATTAAGAGACACAAAAGCCAACAAAACGAAAAGAAAAAGTCCCGTGCTGGCTACGACTCAGGACAAAACGGGGTGACCTTTCTCATTATTTGTCCTGTCGCCCCTTATCTCTTTCCCTCTCTTGCAAAGCTAGGACTCGTTACACAGAACATTTATGAATCCCACTTTCCCCGAGCTCTCCTGAACATTGTCGAATGTTGATGGCTTTTACTGTCATCTCCCACCTGGTTGTGAGTGCTGTGTATGACGGCAGTGTTTCTTTGCAAGGACAAGTTTGAGAGGAGGAACGACAGCGTATACAGTCTGGAGAGCAGAAGCATTACAGACACACTTTATACTAACACTGTTCGAGAAAGAGAAGGGAAGAAAGAAAGAAGCCCACTTCTTGTCGTTCTTACCCGACAAGGAAGGAGTTTCTCCCACGCCTTTCCAACCATCATTCCGAAGAGACAGCTTGCTTTCTTGCCAGCTAACCATTTCTATTATTATTGTTCTCCTACCATTAGTAAACAGTTTGCTTTGGTTTCGTATTACGACTCCACAACACAGCTTCACTCTCAACCGTACACGTAATGCATCTACTGGTAATATTTTATGTCTTTATTAACTTAGAGTAACCCCACACATATGCATCGTGTTCTACAGATATCGTTACCACCACGATAGTTCCCCATTAGAATGATGCATTCCTGTTAAAGAGCTTCCCCCCTCTAACCCGTTTAACCGTATAGGGGGCGGGGAGTCCTGGCAATTCGTATTTTCTAATAGTCTTGGAAAACGACCTTCAAGATCTGAGTGCTTTATACTGCTACTTACAGTGTGACTCTAGTGTGGTGTGCGCGTAGTGATGTGTTGTGAAATGAAGCTGTCTTAACATGTAAAGAGGAAAGTGACTAAAATTTGGGACACGAGAGCCTGTGATTGAATCAAGGTAAGCATGATCATGTTCTCTCATTAGCTCTCCAGAAAAAGAGGAAAGCAAGGCGGGCGCCTTCCAGTAACAAAGCGAGCAATGGAAATCGACTGACTCAATGTTTGATCAACTAACATTATAAGTATCTCTTCATATAACAAACAAAAAAAAAATACTAGGCTTCACTTGCTCCCTGTATTCTTACAGCTAA
>VKON01003506.1:19497-34019 GCA_009741485.1 Malurus cyaneus samueli | reverse complement strand
GGAATCAGCACTGGCCCCGAGTACCCACTCAGCACTTACATCGGCATGAGTACTGGGTGGGAGTGGGAGGAGGGGGGAGGTAACTGTTCTTCCGTTTATGTTTTAACAGGATATCTGCAACTCATATCCCCCAGAACAAAACATCTGGGTGACCATGGCTAAGGCAACCGGACAAGATTCCCTTTTCCCTTAGGGCTGCTGTGCCTCAGAACCCATTCACGAGGCATCTGATGGGCATCTCTCTCACCATTCCTGAGGTGCAACAATTATGTAACAGCACCCCTGGGTCTGCAGCCTGTCCAGCTACCCGAAGTGTGGCAACAATTGTCTCCTCTTGGAAAATCCTGTTTTATCCCCACAGGAATTGTGGATTTTAGGCACCTAGAATGCAGATAATTGTACCACCTTTAAATTGATCAGCACAAGGAATAGCTTATGCTATTACCCCCCATAGCTTGGTGGGTCAATGCCACAACACCGTGGTATCAAAATGCTTCCCACTGGTGTAATTCAATGGCAGCACAACAAAGCTTGAGTTTTAGTGCACATATGTATATCCCACAGGGTATTTTCTTAATCTGGGGAAACTGAGCATGGTCTGGAGTGCCACTGGCAGTTAAAGGTGGTCCATGTACTTTGGGAACAGTAAACCCTCTTATTTACAAATATAACAATTGCAGTACGGATCCAACAAAACTGAACTCAGCACAGTCATAGTCACAGCATACATGTTTTTACTCCTGCCTGCAGAGATATAGCCGAGTTCTGAAATGCTGCCAACATAATCACTGCTTCTTCATTAGCTCCTGGGAATGTAAGAGCACAAGCCCTCATGAGCCTGAATAAACTTGGTTGTTGGTTGGCCAAGTTTAGTAATGCTACCAGCATAGCTATATCTGACTTGTTAATTGAAGTAGACAGCGTTAAACATGCTACACTACAAAATCAAGCAGAGGTTGATTTTTTGCTTTTAGAACATGAGCATGGGTGCAAAGATGTTGAGAGGTTATGTTCTATGAACTTAAGTGACCATTCGAGCTCTTCTTTCCCTCCACTGCCTTGCATTGACTTGCTCACCCATCCCCCACCTTGACTTCCCTACCCATTTGTCCAGGCTCAGCCTTGCCTTTCCTTGTCCTAGGACTCACCTTGCCTTGCCTACCTGTGCCTTTGCCTTGCCTTGGCTTCCAAAGCCAGCAGTTGCCTTGTCTTGCCCTTGAAGCCCTGCTTTGCTTTGCATCACCTTGGTTAACCCTCCCCCACCTGGAATTCAAGACCCTTTTCTTCGTGGCATTTCTTCAACTTGCCTTGCCCTTCCCTGCTCCTCCTAGGACTCTGAAGGCCTTCACATACCCCCAGTGTTTCAGGAGCATGTGAGAGAAGCCCAGTAAGGTCACTTGCAGACAGACCCCTCTGTCCTGGCAGCTTTTCCTGGCAACAATTCTTGCACATCTTGAGCTTTGGACAGGCCATCCACATTTTTCCTTTGGGCTCTCGGAGCAGAATGACAGTTCTTTTGCATAAGAATGAGAGCAGGTAGCCCCAGTGTCTTAGGTGCAGATTAGAGGTGGTGCAGGTGAGACCAAGGCCAGTCAAATGAGTCTGTCCTGGCCACTTTTGTCTACCATCAGTTCTTGAATGTACCTCTCACTTGCCTTGCCTTGGCAACCCAAGAGTTTCCTTGCCTTTCCCTGCTAACCCTTCACTGCCATGCATTCTCTTGCATGCCCATCCCCCACCCTTGACCTGCCTACTGATTTCCTCCAGGGCCTTGTCTGGAACTATACCTCATTTGCATTTCCTTATCACTCCTACCCAACCTTGCATTTCCTTGCCATTCCTGACCATTCCTTTACTTGGCCTTGCTTCCCCACACCTTGCATTGCCTTGCTGCCCCCTCTGTAGCCATCCCTCAGCCTTCCTTCCTCCCACTGCCTTGCATTGACTTGCTCACCCATCCCCACCTTGACATCCCTACCCATTTGTCCAGGTCGAACCTTGCCTTTCCTTCTCTTTCTAGAACTCTCCTTGCCTTGCCTACCTCTCCCTTGCCTTGCCCTGCCAGGGCCACCACTTTGCATGCCTTGCCCCTGAACCTGCATCTTGCCTTGCATGGCCTTGCTTACCCCTCCCACACCAGGGAATGCAATACCCCTTTTCTCCACACATTGCCTGGACTTGCTTTGACCTGCCTGCTCCTCCTAGGACTCTGAACCCCTTCACATACCCCCAGTGTTTGAGGACCACACAAAAAGCAGCCCAGGAGAACTCATGTCCAGCCAGAACAGCCTGTCCGTGCAGATTTTGTCTGGCACCAATCCTTGCATGTGTTAAATTTTGGACAGGCAATTCATGGTTTGCATTTGGGCTCCAGGACCAGAATGACAGTTCTTTTGCATACAAAGGAAAGCAGCTAGCCCCAATGTTTTAGGTGCAGATTAGAAACGGCCCATGTGGGATGAAAGCCAGATGGAACAGTCTGTCCTGGCTGCTTTCATGTACCAGCAATCATTGAATACACCTCTCACCTGCCTTGCCTTGTTTTGGCAATCCAACAGTTTCCTTGCCTTGCCCTGCTAACCCTCCCAAGCCTTGCATTCCCGTGCATGCCCATGGCCCACACCTGACCTGGCTACTGATTTCCTCCAGGGCTTTGCCTTGCCTTGCCCTTCCTGTTTCTGCCTGGCCTACCCATCACTGTGCTTACTTTCCTATGCCCCTCTTGCCTACCATTCCATTTGCCTTCCCCTCACTGCTCTGGCCTTGTCTATGTCTGCCTTGACTTGCCTAGAATTGCCTACACTTGGTTTGCATTGTCTTGCCAGCAGAAAAGGCAAGCTAAAGAGTGGTAAGGCAAAGTAAAGCAAGGAAGTCGTAGGCAGGGCAAGGCAAGGGAGGCATAGGCAAGGCAAGCAAAGCAAGCATAGGCTGGGACAAACTAGGCAAGGTACTGAAAGGCAAGACCAAGTGACTTGGAGTGCCTTTCTTTGGGAAGCAAAGGACACTGTGCCAGTGTTAGTGGAAGAGATGTTGAGGTTCCCTGAGGAGGTGTAGTCCAGCAAGACATTTCTCTCATGCCCCTTCTGTGTAGGAGCAATTGTTGGACGTATTCAGTATTTGAGAGATCAGTGCCTGGATGTTTCGTATTTTGGAGGAGGAGATGCCATTTCTTTTGAGATAAGCTTGTAGTTCTTCTCTTTGGCAAAGAAAGCAATTTTGGATATGCACTTTGAGTGGTCTTAGTGAATTTAAAGGCTTTTGCCAATAGACAGCTCTCTGGACTAGAGCTGTTGAATTGTCAGTGGGAATGCAAACACCAAGCTGTTGAGCTTTTTGTTGTGGTCCCTTCAGTGTGTGTGAGCAGTCCCTGGTGTGGGATCTGACTGGATGCTGTCTCTGAGACTGAAGGCTTAGGATGGTATCTAGAGCTGAGAAAGAAAGTGCTGATACCAGGGTGTATGCTGGTAGTTCAATGGGTGCAGTAGAAGTGGTAGGCAGCAAGAATTTTCTCAGTTGGCACTTTTGTTAGCTCTGTTTTTGCCAGATGTTTTCAAATTTGTGGCTGGACTTGTGAGAGTCAAAGGATTTGTGAGGGCAAAGGAGTTCATGATGCTGTTTGAGTGCAGTGCAAATAAGAGTTTGCACTTGGAAGGGGGAGATCAGGGCAATCTTTTTGTCCTGACACAGTTGATTTGAGAGCAGGGACGTTTGCAACTTGGCTCTGCCCTTGGGGTGGTTTCGAGCTGGCCTTGCTGCCTTTCGTTCTTTTGCACATATGCACTTTCCCTCAAGCTCTATGTACCATCTTACTCTTTCACTCTGGCAGATACTAAGCCTCTTCAAAACATCCAGCAGCTACTCCCAAAGAAAAAGTCCTAGAACAAAAAGCAAGTGCTGGTCTTCATAGTCCCTTTGCAGTCTCTAAACTGGACGAAGCACACTAGTAATTCGCACTTTTCTTCTCAACTATAGACATCATAGCATCCCCACATTCTCTCCAGGTTTACACTGTTCATCACTAAAGCGATGCGGTTCCAGCAGCAGTTCGGACTGAGATATGCCCTGACAGAAAGCATTCACTGACTTTCCTCTTTCTCTGTGAAAGCTGACATTTGCAGTGCAATCACTTTCACACACCTTCAGTGTGGTATAGTGCAAGCAGCTATAGCTCCCAGAGAAGTTGGTGTCAGGACAGAGACCTTAAAATAACCCTTTCTCCTAGCAGCATTTAAATTGCCCACAGCATACTGAGACTATGCTCCTTTTTTTCCCATATATATGTATCATCACAGGTTTCACTTNAAATTGCCCACAGCATACTGAGACTATGCTCCTTTTTTTCCCATATATATGTATCATCACAGGTTTCACTTTCACAGTTTTCGTGGCGAACGTCCAGCAGCTGCTCCCATCAAAGCAAGCGGTAGCAGAAGAAAAAGCAAGAGTTGGGCTGCACCTTCCTATTGCTGCACGTAAGCCACCTGAAACTCACAGCTGCACTCTGTCTTTCCCTTCGCCGCTGCATCTACCCTACAGAGCGCTGGAAGAGGAACAGGTAGCAGCACAAGTAGCTGTCATTTAACTTCCCCATTACAAGTGCTAACGTGAATTCCGCAGGCATGCGAGTGGCAGCCATGGTCCTCTTGCTAAGAATGCTCTTGCCGCTTTAAAAAGTAACTCGCACCCTTTGAACTTCATGACAAAAATCTGGAAATATACATTCTCATACACCTTTAGTGTGGCTGAGATTAAGCACCTACGGCTCAGAGAGAAAGACACGCCAAAACACAAGCCGTTCCTAAAGTACTTTGTCTTCCTAGCAGCCTTTAAACAGTGCACAACACACTGCAGCTCTGTACCTTCCTTCTCACATATATGTACTGCCACATTTTTAATCTCACAGCTCTGTTGCAAACGTTCAGAAGCAGCCTTTATAGAAAGAGGCTTCTAGAAGAAAGAGCAAGTGCCCTTAGGCCTGGAAAATGTCAGAAGCTTGAGCTCTCACAGAAAGAATTATCAGAAAAGAAGGTTTTCCTAAGGTACCCCCCACTTTTTCTGCCCCCAGTCTTGCAGACTATGAGCATTTAAAGCTCCCACAGAAGGAATCATCCAAATAGAAAGCTTTCCTAAGGTACCCCCCCTCTTTTTGTGCTGTTAGGCTGGCAAAATGCCAGAAGCTAGAGCTCCCACAGAAGCAATCATCCTAATACAAGGCTTTGCTAAGATACACCCCTGTTTTCGTGCCTGTAGGCTGGCAAAATGCCAGAAGCTAGAGCTGCAAAGGAATGAACCTTCTGAGCAGAAGGCATTCCTAAGGTACCCCCTTCTCTTTGCTCCTTAAGGCTTGCAGAGTGCAAGCAGCTAGCTCTCACACAGAAGGAATCATCTGAATAAAAGGCATTTCTAAGGTACCCCACCTTTTTTCATGCCTATAGGCTGGCAAAATGCCAGAAACCAGAGCTCCCACAGAAGCAATCATCCCTATAGAAGGCTTTCCTAAGCTACACCCCTCTTTTCCTGCCTTTAGGCTGACAAAATGCCAAAAGACAGAGCTCCCACATTGTCGTGGGCTTAAGCCTGATTTTTCCCAATCCGAGTCACGGCACCAAAAATGTCATGGTTTGAACTGGGCCAAAGCCAAAAGCACTGCACCCACGACGTTCTCTCCCTTCCCCCACCGGGGAGGGAGAAGGGAGAGCAAAAGCCCAATTAACACAAAATTTTATGGCTTTCAGATAACATAACGTAATTGGAGAGAAAGATACGTATGTGCTCCAGAAATGTGTCAGACAGGCTGAATAACTTAAGTTGCAAAATAGATTTTATTACTACAAACTATAAGAATACTACGGCACTGGGGAGGGGAACAAAGATGGGAAAAATTTACAAGGAGAAGAAAAATAAAAACGGACATTTTAAGACACCTGTTATCCTTTCTGGGGACCCGTCTCTTTCTCAGGTTGTCTTTCTCCACCTCCCATGTCTTTCCGCACACACAGGGGACAGGAATGAAAGTCTAACATAGATCAAACTACTCATTACGTTGTCGTCTAGCATTCATAGGAGAAGCATTTTTACAGCTAAGCTGTGGAAGTTCTTTTCAAGAAACAGTCAGTGTATAACTATTGGTGGCAAGGAGTATTTTCTTTACCTCGTAGGAAAAAAATGTTCTCCAAGGCCAAACTGCATTGTTTCAGCAGCGTGAGACCACTATCACAAATCTCCTGGCAGAACACAGCTTCTTCTAAGCATCCACTTATTATTATCATCAACTCGCTTCAATCGTCGTGGGGGGGTCAAGCCTCTTCCTCTTTTTTGGCTTCTAATCAGTTCAGTCCAGTCCTCAAAGGCCGGGTTTTTTTTTCCTCAGAGCAGTTGCTCTCTTTTCTATACAGTCTCTCATTGATGTAAATAGTCCTTTCGAGAACAGCTTGTTTTCTCCATGTCCAGCACCACAGCAAAGCACAGCAACCCATCCCATCTCTCTCCTTACTGTGATCTTGGGTCTCTATTTTTTTTTCTTACATCTCCTTCACCCTTCTGCTCTGTTTTTTCCCCTGCATGATACTAACAACCTAAAAACTACATGGCGGCCGCCCCTATCTTGTTTTGAATTCTTCTTAAGTACAAGACAATACGTCATCACAGAGGTGTAACTAGCATGTGCAATTGGCCCAGGCCTGATGGCAGCTTGTCCATCAACCTCAGAAGCCATGATGGATTGGCTCTAAAACACAGGGGTAGGGCTCCTTTTGCTGGAGAAGAAGGAGAAAGCTTCTAGAACTTCCTCACAGGAGCCATCTTTGTGGTTTCTTGGTCCCATCCCCCCACCACCAAAAATCAGACCGAGTAAAACCAGGACACACATAAGGATGCTTCTGAGTAAAAGGTGTTTCCAAGGTACCCCCTTCTCTTCACGCCTTCAGGCCTGCAGAGTGGGAGCAGCTAGATCTCACACAGAAGGAATCATCTGAATCAAAGGCATCCCCCTATTTTCATTCCCTTAGGCTGGCATAATGCTAGAAGCCTGAGCTCCCACAAAAGCAATCATGCCAATAGATGTCTTTGCTAAGGTACCCCCCCTTTTCATTCCTTTAGGCTGGCAAAATGCCAGGAACTAGAGCCAACAGCACAGCCTTCCTGCCCTGGAAGACATCTAGGATGGATAGAATCCATAGTCATGGACTACATAAACTCAACAGATATCTTGGAGTGATGGCCAATGACTATCGAAATAATACTCATGCTTTCATGCATATGTACTTGTATACATATATATATAAATCCATGTATATAGTTGGAAGGTGTAGGATCTAGGCTTAGCATTTATGGTAGGAAATAAGCTGTGTATAATGCCCTGGTTCTGCTTAAGACAGGGTTATTTTTTGCCGTAGCCAAGAGGGAGCATGGCTGGGACCCAGACGTTATTCTATACATCGTCATGTCATTGCTGGGGTTGGGGGAAGAGAATGTCTTCCAGGGAGAAGGGGTTCCTTCTCGTTGAGTATGCATGGCAGAGGGAGTGGTGGGGTAACCCTGATTCTGAGCCAGAGGGAGTAGTCAGGGTACCATGGATGCGGTCAGATTGAGCTCTGGGGTGAGCATTTTGCATGTGAATCACTCTCTCTTTTGTACTCTTTTGTTATTAATATTGTTGCTGTTCCTGTTCATTTTATTATCTCATTGCTGTTTCCAGTAAATTGTCCTTATCTCAAACCATGATCTTTACCTTTTGTGCTTCTAATTCTCCTCTCCATACTGCTGAGGGGGAGGGGGGGAGAAGGATGGCAAGCAAGCAGGCAGCAGCATGGTTTGGAGAATGTCAGTGGGAGCACTAAATTGAGGAGTACCATTCCTAAACCATGACAATAGTTTATTGCACTACAAGTCTGGTCACTCACAATGAACTCTCACAGCCAGACTAGAAGTCTGTTCATGTTCAGTAACTCTCACGGCCAGCTGCAAAAGAGTGTAGTCTATTAAGCAACATAAATGCAAGTTCTTATTGGATTGCTGGTAATAAATACACTGTCTGCAGAAGCAGGGGTGATTGCATAAACTGTAAATGATATAGCTGGAGAAAAATACATTAAATTGTGAGATGATTATACAGCGCTAAAAGTGCAGTCGCAAACACAAACTAGATTTCTGAATTTCCAAAAAAAGCACTCAGTATAAAGTGTTTGAGTCTTACCAAATAGGTGTCTCTTTGGGGAGGAGATAGGTACAGCCCATCAACTGTCCTAGGATACAAAGGTGGAGTTTCCTCTGACCTCCTTTCTGACTTGAGCTATATTTATATTGTTTTCTTTGAGGAAGGAGAAAAGGTAAAGTTACAGTTGATGTCATTAAATATTTAGGTGAAGTTTGAGTGACTTTAGTCATACATGTAAAGCATGTACAGGTTTTACCGCATTAGCATTGCTAATTTCAAACTTTTAATGTTTTTTAAAATAAAGAGAAGAGGGTTTGGGAACTGAGCTTGGAGGCTCCCTTCTAGTTATTCCTTTATAGTAAAAACTCTGAATTAACATACAATACTTTGCAGGAGTCTAGTAAAAATAAAGAGAAAATACGAGGAAGACATATTTTACTTTATCTCCTAATGTAGTTCAGTATCTGATGTGGCTTCTAAATTTGCAAGCCTTCTCATGGCTAGAATTCACTAACATAGTTCCATATGCTAAAACATTCCTGACCTGAATAATCTGTGATTTAAAGTGATTGTTTGTGCATGTGTGTGTTACAAAGATGAAACATTTTAATACCGTCAAATCAGTAGGAATACAGGTGGGGATACCATAGAGAGTAACAAAAAAAATCACAAGTTGAAATGTGTGTACCCCAAAGGTCCTGCAAAACTCTGACTGTATAAATCAGTAAGCATAGTTCTTGGCAGTATTTTCTAATTGCCCATAAAAAAGTAGAAGTTGGTAGGTGTTATGTCTCTTGTGTTATATGATTGTTCATATGAATTCCCACCTTCCCTTCTGTAGACTCTAGGATTTAATGGTTGTGACAGGACCTTTCACCCCTGAGACTTATCTATTTCCTTCACAACTAAGTCAGTGGAATAAGCTTGCCTGTGGTGAGTTATCTCAGCTGAAAACATCCTTAGCCAGCAATAAACATCCTGCATTGAATGCATGGGAAAGGGTAAGCAAAAATTAGTGACTGACAGACACAAGCACTTTTACAAACTATAAAGGACCACTATAATTTTCATAAAATCAGAAATCTCTTACATACTTTCTGAGTATGTGGAGAGTTCTCCTTGGAGTGGAGATGTTCATTCTGAGATACTTCCCTGCGATTAAGAGAAATTAGAAGACTCTTTGCATGTCACCATCATTTGTTGGTAAGTAACATTGGCTCTTAATCTATACTATTTCTTCGCTAGCTGTAATATAGACTCCTTTGTGAACGCCCCGCTCCGCAGCACCCCGCAGGAAAAACACCACTCCAACACGCAGGCAGGCAGGTCCAGGTTTCTTCTTTATTAGTCTTCGTATTCCAGCTCTTTCAGCTTTAGCAATTTCAGCTCTTTCTTCTTAGTGATTTCAGCTCCGTCTGAGCTGACCGCGCTCACTGCGGGGTTTTTATAGGGTTGTCTTATCTGTACCCGGTTTTGAGAAATGCACCAATCAATAGCGTTTTAGACAGATTACATAACCAGAAAAACTCTCACACATCACGTTTCAGACTTTGATTGGACAGATGTTTTCATCTGTCCAATCCAAAACTGGTCGCTTCAGCCCAGTTCCATCCCCCATACCATATCATCTAGCACATGCGTATATCCATCAGTCCTTCCCACACCGAGTCCAAAGCCCAGCCCCCATACACAGCTGCAAAGACCACGGCACTCTTTATTATCGTGCACTGTCTTATGAACCTACTAGTTCTTTTGTTTTCATGTGTAGTAAGTAAGCCTGTTAAGTCTCATGTTTGTTTTCCCTTGTGTCTTTTCAATAAATAATTAATGTTGTAATAGACCTGATTAGTCGAGAAGGGTTTTGTGGTGCTGGTCACCTCAATGAATCTACTGCCTACTGCCAGAAACCTGGGCAAAGGCAGGGACTTGTCTAAACTCTCTCGTCTCATTCATAACAATGGTGTCTGAACACGTTTGGCAAAAGAAAAATGCATTATTACTCTGAAGTACTATGGCCTGAACAAAAGGCCCGGATCCAAAGTTGACCTCTAGCTAAACCTTCCAACCAAATGTTATATATATTCACTCATTAACAAGGTATTGTTCCTTGGCAAAACATGTATTACCTTTCCGTATCTAGAAACCGAATAGTAGCTGAGCATTTGGATAAGATACAGCTGCTTCCTCATATGAAAGTAGTTCATCATATAGATGACATCCTAATTCAAGAAAATAATGGGGAAGAAATTCAACAGCTGCTGGAATAGGTTGTGGATCATATAAAACAGAAAGGCTGAGAAATTCATCTTACTAAAATCCAAGGACCATCCCAAACAGTGAAATTTCTAGGAATTCAGTGGCATTGTGGGCACAAAATTTTTGATTTCGCAACACCTTATAATAAGAATGAGGCACAAAGTTTTATTGAACTGTATGGTTTTTGGAGACAACACATTCCACATCTAGGACAAATTTTAACCCCATTATACAAAGTAACAAGGAAAAAATATGAGTTTGAATGGGGAAATGAACATCAAGCTGCCTTTGAACTAGCAAAAGAGGTTATTCAAAGGGCTTTTGATTTATGGCCCATAGAGAAAAGAAAAGTGGAATTGAATGCATATGTAAATGCGTCACATGCCAATTGGAGCCTATGGAAAAAAACAGGGAAAGAAATATGTTCCCTTGGGCTTTTGAAGAAGAAAACTGTTGGAGGCAGGAAACAATTATATCCCTTTTGAGAAAGAATTGAGCTATTGAGCATTGGTGGCGACAGGACAATTTACAATAGAACATTGTCAGGGACTGGAAAGGGTAATCTGTTTCTAGACATCTCTGGATGCTTGGAATATGTAGTAGGGGCTCCTGAGTGACTGAGTAACTGGAAGTCCCACTTGCGAGGAAGGCCCATGATGGGTCAAGGTTTTAAGAAGGCTGACCACGAGGCAAGCATGTTGTTCTTTAACTCTGCCTTCATCTTGGAGTTTTCTATCTGTTACATCACTGGAACCCAGGAGTTGGTAGCTATATGTCTGTTTTTCTGTATCTTTCTGTCATTCTACTTTTCTCCTCTTCTCTTCTTCTTCTTCTTCTTCTTCTTCTCTCTCACTTCTTCTAACTCTCTTTTCATGGAACATAGCTTCAAATGGGTTTAAAGGTTTCTATGTTGAATGGGCTATGTCTATACTGTGATAAGTGTTTTATGTTGATGATGTTGTATTAAATTCTTGCCAAAGTTCCTTGATTTTCTATAGTTTGCCAGTAAACTTTTGTGTTGATTTTACCTCTTGAGAATATCTGGTCAGTATTCCTCCTCTGTGTATACCCAGAGCAAAAGAACCTTGGTTTAGCCCATACATTAAGTGTCCGGGGTGTGACAGACATGAAGTGGCTCCTCACCCTGAAATTCCTATCATGCAATGGGTCAAAAGTTCTCAGAAAACCCATCAAATTGGACATGCTCAGGAGTCAAGTATCATGAAGTGGAAATGGCACATTCAAGATAGAGCCAAGGTGGGCATTAACAGAATAGCTGCTCTCCATGAGTGAGTGGCTACTGCCCCCATGTGAGATCAGAAAATAATTCCCAATTTTACAGTTGAATAGGAATCCGCAGTATGATGGGGGAAACTTTTAGATCAATTAATGCCCTTTGAAAAGGAACATGCTTGGTTTACTGATGGCTCAGCTAAATATGTAGGAGGAAAGAGGTTTTGGAAAGTGGTAGCTTACCATCCCTATTCAGAGAAATTTCTGGAAACAACAGAAAATAAGCCAATATGCTTAATTATATGGGGCTTATATGGCTTTAAAACAGGAAGATCTAGGAGAATGCCAATTGTATACAGATTCTTGGTCAGTAGCTAATGGCTTAGCTTCTTGGCAACCAACTTGGGTAGCCAAAGATTGGAAAATAAATTTTATGGAAGTCTAGAGAAAGGAACTGTGGAAGGATATTTGGCAAATAGCACAAAGGACCAAGGTGACTGTGTTTCATGTTGATGCTCATAGCAAAGTGGACACTTTAGAAGGACTTTATAACTGTTGCAGACAACCAGGCAAAGATTTCCCAAGCTGGATTGGAATTCCCTCAGAAGGAGGATCATAAAAGCTTGGTAAAATGGGCGTACCAAAAGTGTGGGCATCTTGGAGAAAAAGCCACTTACAGGTGGGCTCAAGAATGTGGCATAACAATGTCACCTGATATGATTAAAACTATAATTGCTCAGTGCCCCATGTGCTAACACACTCACAAACACCCGGTGCCAAATATTGTGAAAGAACAATTGGGGAGAGGAAAATTGCCAGGACAAATTTGGCAAATGGATTATATTGGACTTTCACCCCAGGACTGAGGGTGTAAATACGTCTGTAGCACTGTAAATACATATTCTGGATATTTGATTGCCCATTCTTGTAAGAAGGCTACACACCATAGTACCATCTGTACTATAGACCTAATAATTTTGTACTATGGAATTCCATTACAGATCTGAAACAACATTAGGTGTCATTTTGAAAGAAATTTATTCAACACTTTGCTGAGCAGAAAAACATTCAGTGGGTTTTTCATATACCATACTATCCACATGCAGAAGGATTGATTAAATGGATGAATGGATTGTTAAAAGAGCAGTTGAAAAAATTAGGAGATGAGAACCTGTCCCGATGGAGAAACCTATTTCACAGATGCACAATATATCCTTAACAATAGGCCCATTGGGGAAATGGAAATCCCCTTGATGCACATCATTACACACAATTTGTAAATATAACCATTAAGTGAGACTTTGACTTACTGGGAAATCATGCTGGATGCTATGGCCCCTTATAGGGCCACTCCAGAGGCTGCAGGGCTGAACTTTTATGCATTAGAATTAATTAGGATAAATCAGAAGCAAATGAGAGTTACCAATACTGGAATAGGAATTCAGATTCCTCCAGGATACTTTGGTTTAATCCCTGCTCACTCGAGCTCGACCTTGAAAAATGTTCATGTCATGTGAGGAGTAATTGATTCAGATTATCAAAGAGAAATTAAAGTAATTCAGTTAAACAATAGTGAACAAGATTTGATTATTCAACCCCATGACAGGGTACACAATTATTGATATTCCCAGTTTTAAAAACAATTGTGAAAAAAAAGGAGATCCACCTAAAATCACTAGTGTTTGTGGAGATAAAGGGTTTGGATCCACCAGTCTTAATAATGGAGACAAAGTATGGGTCCAGAGGCCAAATGGCCCTCCCAAACCAGATGAAGTAATAGCTACAGAGAAAGACTATCATTTTAATCATGAAACCTGGGCAAGAAAGATGAGAGTATGTCCCTGAAACCAAGTATTATATGCAAGAATAGCTAGATGTTATAGAATATTGTTTTACAGATCCAGCGCTACTAAATCTACCTGTTTACAACAGTCCATTTGGAAAATGCTATTATCCACATGGCTCAATATGAAGACTGATATGACACTGACTTAGACACCTCGAGACAAGAGACTGGGTGTACCTCAAGGACTGAAACTCGGCACCAACCAAAGTGGAAAGGACCCTACCAAGTATTGTTAACCACATACACCGTGGTAAAGGTGAATAGCAAAGAACCTTGGGTGCATTATTCTAGAATTAAAAAGGTGTCAGCTCTGTGGACAGTGGAATTATTGTCCCCAACCAAAATAAGATTGAGGAACAAGAATGAATAACCTTGTCACTAAAATATTACTTATGTCTGTAGAAGTATCTTAGTCAACCAGAATCTTTGTTAGAGAATAGCAACTAATTAGGCATGCTTTAAAAGGAATGTGAATTATAGCTTTGAGTAATGAACTTGAACAGCACTTCATTGAAGAACAAGAGTCAGTGCCTTTGCTCCAAATAACTAAATCTAAGATTCTATTACTGAAACAATTGTTATGAAGGTTGTAGTTCATCTATGAGTCAAAGGACCAACTGAAGTACTAAGGCCTGAACAACAGGCCCTGAGCCAAAGTTGACCTCTAGATGAACCTTCTGACTAAATGTTAAATGTATCCACTCATTAACAAAGTGTTATTAGCAATATGATATATGTATCCTCTCATTGATTAAACATGTTGTCGTGGTTTGAACTGGGCCCACGACGTTCTCTTCCCCCCCCCACCGGAGAGGGAGAAGGGAGAGAGAGCGAAAACCCAATTAACACAAAATATTTATGGCTTTGAGATAAACATAACTGGAAGAAAGATACCTATATGCTCCACAAAGAGTCAGACAGGCTGCATAACTTAAGTTGCAAGATAGATTTATTACTACACACTACTAAAAGAAGTATTATGGCACTGGGTGAAAAAAACAAAGATAGGGATATTTACAAAGAGAAGAAAAA
>VKON01003506.1:0-13462 GCA_009741485.1 Malurus cyaneus samueli | reverse complement strand
CACACTCTTGCTTATTTCTTTCCTTTCACTGCAATAAATCCGCCTTATCTCACCTGCTGGTTGTTCTCCATCTTATTCTCTCCCTTGTTCCATTAGGAAGGGGAGGGCTAGAGTGGCTTAGTGGGTACCTGGCACCCAGTCAAGGTCAACCCGCTACAGTCCTTTTGGCACCCGAACATGGGGCCAAAACCCCCATGCCCTGTCTCCCTGCACTGTTTGTGGGAAGGAGGGAAAGGTTGGGAGAAAAAAGGGTGTTTTTAAGGGCCTATTTTACTTCTCATTAGTCCTCAGTTGAGCCTGTTTTGCCCTTGGAGTATTTTCTCCTGGTTCTTATCTCAAGTAATGAGCCCTTAATTTAATTTTTTCTCTCCTCTGCCCAGCTGTGGCAGGGGAGAGCGAGTGAGCAGCTGTTGTAGGTGCCTGACATTTGGCCAGTGTCAAACCATGAGAGAAATCTTTTGTAGTAATGATTTGGTGCATTGCTTAGCTTATCCTTTAGTAATTCTTTGCAGTTTTATATTATAGTAAATTACACTATTCCTTAAATTGATGTCTGTGTCTGGTGCTGACTGTGTCTAGCAGCAAAACAGTGAAGAGTCCTAACCTAGGTGACCCAAACATCATGTATTCCATATTTTCTCTATGTCAATCTGCATCATTTGTCTACTATCTCTTTAAGACCCAGCAGACAGGAAGTGAAACTTCTGTGTTTTACCCTGGTTCATGGAAGGGTGTCTATTTAAAACAGGAAATGGACACATGACACATCGGGCAGGTCTCTGAGTCCCAACCTGGGAAGCTCATTTCACAATCCAAGTTGTTTTGGAGCAGATTTCACAAACCTTTGCCACTTGGGGTTTGTTGGGTTTTTATTTTTTCTTTTTTTTCTTTTTTTTTTCCCACTTGTTGAGAGAAAAAGAGCCTGCCTACCGCCATGCCGCAGTCCACTGCCTTTTGCTGCAGAGGAAGAATGAAGAGGCCCCGTGCCTAACATTATGAGCCTGAACTGGATGTCTCAGCAGTGCATCCAGCATTCAAGATCTACTACTACTGAGTTTCCCAGATGCCTGGGGGGGGGGGGGGGGGGGGGGGGGTGAAGGGAGGTCGGCCCTGCAACTGCCCAGAAACGTAGAGCATCGCGCCAGGGTTGGCCAGTTATCATGATACGCTGCTTGCAGAATAAAATTATATGTTTCGCGCGAGATTGTTGGGGGGGAGGGGGGAAAGGGGAACTCGTGGTATGGCTGTCGCCAATATGCGAACAACACGCAGCACACAGTGTTGTTCCTTTTGTTTCTTTCTCTCGCCGGTAGCTGGAAGATTCGCTCATGTGACAGCACCTTTGTATCTAGTGTTGCATCGTTTTCTTTAGAAAACTGTTAATTTTCACTTATATCTCTTGCATTTGTCCTCTCCTTATGGTAAGAGGGAAGAGGTGTTGGTGAAAAACAAGTGAATTTCCTGTTAAAATTTAAAAGTTGAATAATTACAAGAGCGTTACAGAGAAAGCAAAAAGATACTGTGCGGCCGGTGTGCTTGGTGATCTGCCAAAAACCACCTGCATGACAGAGACATTCTTTAATACTTTCATGTTGCATCAGCTTAAATGCCTATTCAAGAACATTTATGCATATTGAAACTTTTTCAGGAACTGTTAGCAGGATCTGCTTTTAGAGTGTGGGCAGTCCTGGTTTATGGCTCTGGGTCCAACTGTGAGTGAATCCCGTGTCCATGGTTTCAGCAGATGGAAGGGTTTGAAATAGTCGAGGTGTCCTGTGCAGAGTCTCTTCCGTGAGTTCTTGCCCCAGCAGAGGAGCGACGTTCACGACCCTCTGGACCAGAGGTTTTTTTCTCTACACATCCTAGAGTCTCTTCTTCCCCCCCCCCCCCCGACCTCTTGGTGTCATGTCTGTGCTGACCTAGCAGCTGAATAGCCTGGGGCTATGGCCTCTCCACCCGAAGGTGCAAGCTTTGTGCTTCATTTAATGATATCTTTTCCCTGGCTTGAGTTGCTTCTATTTTGATTAATGACCAGTGGCCACCCAGGGCCTCATTCAGGGTTTTTTGGTGAAATTCTTTTGCAGATTTTGTATAGTTTTGCTATGAATATGCAAAAATCCTTCAGGAAATGTTTAAGTACAGCCATAACACTTCAGTTATTGCAAGTGTAACCAACAAGTGCTCTAAAACAACATCAGCTATATTCTGAGTTTACAAAAAAAATAAAAACATTAGTGATTATTTCACAACTATGTTTGTATAATTCAACTACTTCTACAAAAAAGCAACATTGTATTATGGTGAACAATACAATATCTGTGAAAGCCAACATGTATATAATGTGTTATAGCAAGTGAAAAACGAGGGAGGTAATTCTTTTGGAGTCTCTGCGGCGTAAACTGTCTTTAAAACTAGAACGGTCCCCATAACAGGACACTGGCACACTGGTCGGGCACAAGGGTCTCAGCTTTCCTGAGGCACTTATCACCGAAACTGCAGAAAAAACAAAAACCTCCAACCGACATTGTTAGTGTTGAACCAGCATTCTTATTCTGGCCAAGGATGTTGTGCTATAAGAGGAGTGCAACAGAACTCATTTATCCACAACATAGCCTGGGTGTGCACAGAAAAAACATTCCACGACACATGAATTTTACTAGATTTTCCCCAAACTTTATGCAGTCATTGGTTAAATGTTCATTGGTTCAGAGTTGCATAGTCTTAAGTAGTTGATTTTCTTGGATCTGGATTCTTAGCCTCTGAATGCTAAGATAGGTCTCTTTTCTTTTTCCCAGACCAGGTGTTCCCAACTATGCTCGGGTGAGGTTTGGAGCTGATGTCTTAATAATTGGACGTTGAACGGTTTCCTATTCTCTTTGTGCTGCTGGCCCAAATCTGTTGAGATGTAAGTCATGCAGCCCCCCTGGTGTAAAAATGGCCTGGAAAGAACTTGAAAATTCTTTTCCAGGCAAAGGCAAACAAACCCTTGACTGAAGTTAAAAAAAAAAATAAAAAAATAGCTGGTATACTTCCAAACACGACAGATGCGCTACTAAACAAAGGGTATTAGAAAATCTCCTCTATAAGGACAACCCCCTAAAGTCTGAGATCAATTGAAAGCAATGTCAAGCCCTAAAACGTTGTTAGGAAAATTAATCCACCAACACCAGAGGTTTAGTCCAAAATGAGAACAGAAGAGTCCGCAACTTTATTCATGAATAAAGGGAGAGGCATGGGCATTTCCATGGGGTTCTCTCAAATTCATGAGGACCGCAGCTTTTTATCCTAATGTCCGGCCGCAGTTCCCTCTCTCTTCCCCTTTGGCTGAGGTACTTGAGAGCAAAGGCTCCCTGAAACGCCTGATGAAACCCCGTCTAGCATAACATGCCCCCTTTCCACATATACATCTCTGTATCTCGCTCTGTAGTCATTAACATAGTCGGGATAAGTCAATCCGTGGAAATTTCCTATGGAAATCCGTCCCATTGGTTTCCTTCATCTTCAACAGTACAGCCCTATCTTACCCCCAGAATCACTGTTTGTAAAGACACTAACGCTTTCATTCCTTTCAACCTACCAGGCAATCTAGCGCACCAATTTATCCTTCTAAGTGATGCCCTGAAATATAACAACAAAGCCTTCCAAACAAACATTAAAATGATAATATCAAAGCAAACCGTTACTGAAAGCCTCCAGGTACACAATATAGTGAAAAGTGGCGAAACCCCAAAATACAGATTTGTACAATTATAAATGGGTAATTAGATATCCAGCCAATATTGTCCCAATTAGAAGATGCAGGTGATTAGGTAATCTCCCCCCCACCCCCCCCCGGCTTCCTGCCCCATTGAGAGTCCAGGGGCTTTCTTGTCATGTCGTCTAAGTTCTAGTGGAAAACAAAGTGCCTTGCTAGCTAAAAGCAAGGCTGAAACGAAATTTCAAAATACTTCAATAAGAGTTTGTTCACTGTGGGAAAGAAAGCTGGAAAAGTGCTAGAAGTTATACCTAGGTATTTAACAGTCTACGAAGCTAAAAATACATTAAGAATACATAAAAAGCTAAAAATCTTTAGGCATCACTAACACCTGGCCAATGAGCAAACAGCAACAGATTGTAGCCACACCTTGTGGAACATATTTAAGAAGGGAGAAAAATGCTGCACAACAGCAGCCAAAAGAGAGGAATAGCAATATGTGAAATAACTTTGCAGATACCAAGGTCAGTGAAGAAGGAGGTGCTTGAGATGCTGGAGCCCATGGGGAAGACCATGGTCAAGTAGGCGTCTCCGCTTCACGGCCCATGAGGTCTACAGAGGAGCAGATATCCACCTGTAGCCTGTGAAAGACCCCATGCTGAAGCAGGTGCATGAACCCAAAGGAAGTTATAACTTGTGGAGGGATTCCAGCTGAGCAGAAGCTCTGGGAGGACTGGATCCTTGGGGGACCACACGTTTCCCAGGTCTGCACTCCATGGGAAGGACACCAGACAGCAAGAAGTTTGTGGAGGACTGAAGGTGCAGCTCTCCTGGTCACAGGTTGCCAGAAGTGCCTGATGCCTCTTTGCGAGACTGGGGCTGAAAAACAATTCTTTTGCAGAAGATGTGCTGTGGTTGAGGGCTTGGAGGCTGGCGTGGAGGAAAATGGTTGTGTGTGTTAACAGAGGCACTTTGGCTGCTTGAGGACATTCGCTAAGTTAGCATTGTGGTCCAGGTCGCCCATCTTGCTGTCCTGCCATCACTCCAGGGATACTGCTACAGTTTAGCTTGCCGCCCAGAGTGTCACTGAGACCAGCTGCTGCCTCTGCTGCCTGTGAGTTTTGCAAACAAGAGCCACCTCCCATCCTTCCCTTCGCTGGAGCTCCCAACATCACCCCAGGATATTTTCTGAGACTACATCAGATCGCCCCTGAGGCCACAAGGGAACCATTGCACCCTCTCTCCCTCACTGGGAGCCAACAGCGCCCCCTGAAGCCACGGGGGAGTCACTGCAGCCTCTCTGCCTTGCCAGGAGCCATCAGCGCCTCCTGCTGGTTGTGGTCGTAACTACACAAAAGGGGAAAGTGCTTGATGGGGTGGAAAAGGCTGTTATTGGGTTTTTTTGTTTTTTTTTTTTGTTGCTTTGTGTGTCTGTGTGTGTATGTTATATATATATATTATAAGCAAAGAATGTTATTCCTTCCCATATCTTTGCCTTGAAAAAACCCCGTTAATTTAGAAGTTATATTAATTTGGAGGGAGGGGTAATCTTTTCCATTCCAGGGAGGTTCCCGCCTTCCTTGGCACACATCCGTTTTTTTAAACCAGGACACCTCCATTATAGTGGAGAAGCAGATGGACTCAGAACACTGCAGGGTAATTAGTCAGGGGACTGTAATTAGTCGGGACTGTTAGTCAAGGGTCTGTTAAAGATGAAGGCTGGAAGCACATCACTGCACATAACAGAAGGAAGGTTCGTCCTCCTTCTCAGAATATGACAAGTAGAGAACAGGTATGAGGCTCTGGAACTAGAAGGCCAGACAACTGATGAGGTGGGCTAAGGTCCTTCTGGGAACAGTGGAGAGTCCTTAAACAACACCACCTGTATGCCACATTAAGACTTCCTCTTAACAGGAAAAGAAGGGTAGTTGTAATAGGAGACTCCCTTCTAAGGGTAACAGAGGGTTTGATATGCAGACCAGACCCAGCTCATGGGAAAGTCTGCTGTTTCCCAATGGCTCCTGTAAGGGACATTGCTGGAAAACTCTCCAGTCTAGTAAGGACCTCTGATTATTTTTCACTATTGGTTGTTCAAACTGGCAGTGACGAAATAACAAAGAGAAGTCCAAGGGCAATCAAAAGAGACTTCAGGGCCCTGGAATGTGTGTTAAAGGGATCAGAAGCACAGGTAGTGATTTCCTAAATTCTTCTAGTAACAAGGAATAATATTAATAAGAAGAGGCAGATCCATCAGGTCTATATATGGCTCCAAGGTTGGTGTCAGTAGAAAAAATTGGGGTTTGTTGACCATAGGAGGATCTACTCAAAACCTGGTCTACAGACACCTGACAGGATGCACCTATCTCAGAGAAGAAAAAGAGTTCCAGCACAGGAGCTAGAGGGGCTCGTTGACAGAGATTTATACTAGACTGGAAGGGGGAAAGTGGCAAAATCAGGCTTGTCACTGATGAGCAATGGAACAGTGTGTCAAAACTTGAGAGGAAACAAGCACTTATGGGATCCCTCAATCTGCTTCAGAGGTGTTGGCTACAATGTACCACACCTGAAATGTTTCTACACTAATGCATGCAGCATGAGGAATAAACATGAGGAGCTCAAGGCTTTGGCCCACTCCCAGAGATTTGACATCACTATTATAAGTGAAGCCTGGTGGTGTGAGTCCTCTGACTGGATGGTTGCAGGCTCTTTGGGAGGGATAGGCAGGGCAGAAGAGGCAGAGGGGTAGCACTGTATGTAATAGAAGGGTTAGAATATATGGAGCTCACAGTTGGCAATGGCACAGTTGAGAGCCTCTGGATAAGAATCAAGGGGCAAACAAATAATGTAAATGTCATTGTGGGAGTCTTGATGCCTGTCATGGTTTTTTACTCGGTCTGATTTTGTTGGTGGGGGATGGGACCAAGAAACCACAAAGTTGGCTCCTGTGAGGAAGTTCTAGAAGCTTTATCCTTCTCCAGCAAAAGGAGCCCTACCGCCTGTGTTTTAGAGCCAATCCATCATGGCTCTGAGGTTGATTGACAGGCTGACCATCAGGCCTGGGCCAATTTCACAGAGTAGTTACACCTCTGTGATGACGTATTGTCTTGTATTAAGAAGGAATTCAAAACAAGATAGGTGTGGCCGCCATGTAGTTTTTTAGGTTGTTAGTATCATGCACTGGGGAGGACAGAGGAGGAGGGTTAGGAGATGTAAGAAAAAAAAAAATGGGAGACCCAAAATCACAGTAAGGGAGAGATGGGATGGGTTGCTGTGCTGTTTGCTGTGGTGCTCGGACATGGAGAAAACAAGTTGTTCTCGAAAGGACAAAAGGACTACTTCTTCAGTGGGAGACCTGTACAGAAAAGAGAGCGACCTTGCTCTGAGAAAAACCTGGCCTTTGAGGACTGGAACTGAAACTGATCAGGAGACAAAAAGGGGGAAGAGGCTTGCCCCCCCCACGATGTTTGAAGCGAGTTGATGCTAAGAAGAAATTGTGTTCTGCAGGGAGGAAGGGGTGCCCCCGCCCCACGTCTGAAGTAAGTAGAGGCTAAGAAGAAGCTGTGTTCTGCCATGAGATTTGTGATAGTGGCCTTACGCCGCCGAAACAACACAGTTTGGCCTTGGAGAACATTTTTTCCTTTCTCCCACGAGGTAAAGAAAAAAATCCCTTGCCATCAGCAGTTATACACTGACTGTTTCTTGGGAAAAGACCTTCCACAGCTTGGAGCTGTAAGAATGCTTCTCCTATGATGCTGGACGACAAATGTAATGAGTAGTTTGATCTATGTTAGACTTTCATTCCTGTCCCCTGTGTGTGCGGGAAGACATGGGGGGTGGAGAAAGACAACCTGAGAAAGAGACGGTTCCCCTGAAAGATAACAGTGTTTAAAATGTTCCGTTTTTATTTTTCTTTTCTCCTTGTAAATTTTTCCCTATCTTTTGTTCATTTCCCCAATGTGGTAGTATTCTTAGTAGCCTTTAGTAATAAATCTATTTTGCAACTTAAGTTATTCAGCCTGTCTGACCATTTCTCTGGAACAAAAAAAAATAAAAATAAAAAAATAATAAAAAATAAAAAAAAAAAATAAAAAAAATAATATATTAAAAAATAATAATACGGTGCGGCGGTATATCTTTTCTCTCAATTATGTTATGTTTTATGAAAGCCATAAATTTTCGTGTTATTTGGGCTTTTGCTCTCCCTTCTGCCTCTCAGATGGGGGAGGAGGGAGAGAATGTCTTGGGTGCAGTGCTTTTGGCTTTCGGCGCAGTTCAAACCACGACATTTTTGGTGCCGTGACTCGGATTGGGAAAATCAGGTTTAAACCCACGACAATGCCTTAGGATTTTTTAGCTTCTATATTTTCATGTATTCTGTATTCTGTACTTCTCTAGTGTACAGCACTAAAGCTACTGTTCTCCCATTTTTAGACAAAACAATTCCTCTCTAGGCCCAAAACTCAAGGACACTTTACTGTCCCAGGCCCCAAGATATGTAAACAACAGTGAATTGGGGGAAGCAAGCTTGGGGTGGTTACCATCATCACCTGAAGGTGTAATTGGAAAATTTGGGCCCGATATGTTAATAAGACCGAACTTATAAAAGGGGAAGATCTCGTGACTCATTGTGCATTTTGGGCGTAGCCTTATGAGGAGGTTTTTGTATGCCCTCAGTGTATCCGTAGGCCTGTATTAAATTTGTCTGCTTTTATTCTCCTTACTTTATCTGGCCTCTGTTTCAGGTAAGCCTTGTGACCCAGATGGAACAGGGAGACCTCCTGAGAATCCTCTGGACCAAGTAAGACCCAGCAGCCCCCTGCACTGGCTGTCATTTGGGGGCGGTGGCCACCATGGTCCAAGTGGTGTCGGAGTCCAAGAACCCAAAACCAGAGGCATGTGGTTAACACCTGAGCTGGTGTTAAGAAATCACTTAGTTTTGTTTTGTGCATGGAAGAAGAAGACTTACTTTTGCAAATAGGCTAACACTGCAGATTTTGGCCTGGAGCCAGCAGTGGTGTAATAGGCTAAGTTCTGTGCTGCAAGGCCAGAGGTTGGGAGTTTGAATCCTGTGTGTCCCTTGTTCTTGTTCCTTCTCCTTTGCTTCTTATTAGTGTGTGTTTCAAGTCGCTTTGCTTTTTTCCTCTTTATATGTGTAGGACTGGCGTGTATCTTCTCACGTGACAATATGACTCCAATTCCTAAAAATTCCCCTCTGAAGTTAGTAGCAAAGAACTGGCATACATTAGCAGGAAAGAATACATTCCTTAATAAAGATGAATTAATATGGCTATCTGAACAGGTCTGGCCAACCTATAAACTAGAGAAAAACCAGAGATGGCCAAGATTTGGCAGCTTAGATAAAGAATTTATATCAAATCTGCTGTCTCGCCTGCACCAAGACAAATATCGAATCAAGATTGAGTATGCTAAACTCTTTAGACTTCTAGCATGTGATGAAAAGATAGAGATCTGGGGAAGGATATCACATATTGGTTTTAAAGAAAAAAAAAAGAAAAGACATGAAATGACCGGTCTTAACTAGAGAGGAAGTAGAAATGGATTTATTACCTCCTTCCCTTTCTCTCTCAGGAGTGGCTGCCAGCAGGGGCGTAGCCTAGGCAATGTCTCTGCCAATAATGGTGAGAGGGAGCCGAAGGGGGATGGACCCCCACCATCTCCCTTCAGAGGGGAAAGGGGTTCCAGTGAAATCAGAGATACCGGGTTCGCTCTGTGGGCCCTGCTTGCCACCTTGCCCTCCCTCCCTTCTCCGGTTGGGGCCGGGGGGGAGGGGGGGGCACAGCCTTCAACCTACGGCACCACCCCTGGAAGCGGAGCCGGGGAGCAGGTGGGGGCAGCCCCCACCGTTGATCGCACCAGCACTGGGGGCAGTGCCAGGGGACAAGTGGGAGTGGTGCTGTGGCGCCGGTCCCTGGGGGTGGGGCCGGGGGATGGAGCCCCTCAGCCAGAGGGCGGCTGTGCTGTCACTCTCACAGGCAGCAAACCCTAACCTAGTCACCATGGCAACACCGGAAAGGGCTCAGGAGATGACATCACATCCTGTGACAGCAAGGCCGGTGCGGCTGGTACTACTCGGGCCCAGGAGGCCGGGGCTAGTCGCCCAGGCAGCTCCAAAATGACAGATCCAACAGAAACAGACAGTAATACTGGCTCAGACTAATCCTCCAGAGAGGAGGATCAAGAGACAACAACCAGGCGGAGGAGGGGGAAAGCCGCAAGAAGGGCCATCAGAGAATGGAGTCCCATAGCTAAGAGAACAAGAGCCAAACAACAGCAGGGAGAATCAGTTTTACAAGCCCCTCTGAGACAGGCTCTTGGTAACCAAGGGCCTGTATACATAAAGGTTCCATACTCTCTGGTAGAGTTAGAACAGTGGAAATCCACCGTTGAAAAATATAAAAAGAACCCAGAAAATGTCGCTAACTTAGTGCAGAGAGCAATTGCCACACAGAACCCTGACTGGGCCGACTTGAATGCTATGATGGACACACTGCTCAGTCCCACTGAAAGAGGGATGGTTAATAAGGCTATCATAACTTCTGTAGAGGCACAAATAGCAGGTGGATGTGATGCAGGGAAGTTAGAAGTTAAGGGATAACTTGTTAGAAACTGCTTGCTAAACAGTATATATCACTAACTGCTTGCTAGACAGTGTATATTGCTTACTTAACATTGATTGTTTGTCAAAGCAGAATGAAAAGTAAAAGATTTATTGGACAAAAGCAAGGAACTTTGACCCAGCTTGTGTTCGTGGACCCCCTACGCTGGCTAAAACCAGAGTTGTTGTTTGGACTTGGGCCAGGGACTCAGAGAGCATGCGCAAGACAGAAAGGTGAAAAGTTTAAAACAAGAGGATGAGTATTTTACTTCCTCCGGAGACCCCCGGAGCCCACTACCAAATAACACTGCGCAGGCATGAGCACATGGAAATTACTTTTAAACTCATTATAGTACGAAGTGGGGCTAGGTCATGCATACGTATAGGCAAATTGCAAAACTCGGTGAATGTGTAACATGTAACCAGATATATACCAAGCGATACCCATGCTGGGGTGTGCGCGGCTTTGAGAAGTATCTCCCGCTCACCCAGTGCTGCAATAAACATACCTACTTCACAACTTAAAATTATATAAGTTGCGGAGTCTTGCCCACATCATTTTTGGATCATTTTGGTGAGCCAGCCAGGAGAACCTCTGTCCGGTGCGGGAGCTGGCCAGAATCGGGACTCTTTGGCACACCCCAGGTCTTTTTCCCTGGAAGAACTCTGCTTCCAGTACGTCCACCGCATGGGCAGACAAGTACCCACTGGCGCTTCATAGGAACGGTATGTTTATCAATCAGTAAATCTACAAGGCGTACGCGTAGCCAGGGCGGTGCTAAGACACCAATGACGCCTGGTGCACAACCAAGTCCCTGTTAGGGCTTGCAAGCGCCGGCTGATTGCCGGCCAGGAAAGGATTTCGTGAGATCTGCCAAGGAGGACTGAGGTGAATCCCGGATGTTCTGCTGCCATCCGAGTACAGGCCTGACAGTGACTGTATAGGAGGCAAGAGAAAGGGTGGGCAGAACCTGGTTGTGTGTTTGTATGGAGCTCCGAGACTGTGTGTGTGTGTGTGTATGTGTGTTTGTGTGTGTGTGTTTGTGTGTGTTTTGTGTGTGTGTGTGTGCGGGGAGTAGGAATTTGGAGGTATTATTAGATGAGGCATAGAGGGTGTACAGTAACTGGGAGGCAAAATATGAAGAGGGGGTCAAGAAGTTAGTGACATTGGTGGAAAAGAATGGAGAAGGAAATAACCAGAAAGGGAGTCAGAAGCAAGGAAAAAACAAACTGCACAAAAACCAGTGTGCATACTGCAGGAAATTTGGGCATTGGAAGAATGAATGACCAGAGAGGAAGAATACACATCCCAATAAGAGACGGGATAATTCTGAGGAGAAAGAGATTGCACATGTGAGGGAAGACTGAAGAGGACCGGAGGATTCCAACCTAGCAGATTCCCTGGTTATAGTAAAGCTAGGGGAAAAGGAGAAAGAAGTAAAATTTCTGGTAGATACAGGGGCAAACTATTCGGTTTTGAATAAAGCTCTGATGCCTGTGGGAGATTATTATATCATGGTAAAAGGGGCCACTGGTCACTCTGAAAAAGCTTATTTTTGTAAACCTTTGAAGTATAAACTTGGGAAAAAATGGGGAATTCATAAGTTTTTATATATGCCCAATTCCCCAAAAGCACTCTTGGGTAGGGATTTATTGGAACAATTACAAGCAACCATTATGTTTAAAAATGGGGAAATTACTCTGGAGGTGAATGATCAACAATATGTAGAAATATTAAGTTAAATATTGACAACACCTGAGACCGAAGAAGGAATTAGTGAGGAAATAACAAATCGGGTATTTCCTGGGGTTTGGGCTGCTGATGTACCAGGGAGAGCTAAGAATGCACCTCCCATACAAATTAAACTCAAAGAGGGAAAACAGCCAGTTAGAGTTAAACAATATCCTTTAAGAAAAGAAGATAGAGAAGGAGTTAGCCCAGTAATAGAAAACTTTTTGCAGCTAAGATTACTGAGAGAATGCCAGTCTGATTTTAACACCCCTATACTACCCATTTGCAAACCTGGTGGATCATACCGGGTAGTACAGGATTTAAGGGCTGTAAATAAGATTACAGAAGACCTCTACCCTGTAGTGGCAAATCCATATACATTACCAACTGAACTAACACCGGAGTTAACTTTGTTTACTGTTCTAGATTTGAAAGATGCCTTCTTTTGCCTCCCTCTCCATGAAGCCAGCCAGAAAATATTCGCTTTTGAATGGGAAAGCCCTAAAAGTGGGCGTAAAACCCAGCTCACCTGGACAGTGTTGCCTCAAGGGTTCAAGAATAGTCCTACCATATTTGGAGATCAACTTACCAAGGACTTAAAATCCTGGGAGGTCCCAGCATCAGAAGGAAAACTGTTGCAGTATGTGGATGACCTCTTGATAGCTACCAAGACTGAAGAGGCCTGTCTTACCTGGACGGTAAGTCTGCTAAATTTCCTAGGACTGCAGGGATACCGGGTTTCCAAGAAAAATGCCCAAGTAATGAAAAAAAAAGTGATTTACCTGGGCTATGAGATCAGTGCAGGACAAAGGAGCTTGGGGCAGGATCGCAAGGAAGCAATCTGCCAGACCCCAAAACCTCAGACTGTGAAAGAACTCAGAACAATCTTGGGAATGACAGGCTGGTCCAGACTTTGGGTTTATAATTACGGTTTACTTGTAAAGCCCCTATATGCTCTCATAAACACAGAACAGAGGGATCTCCAGTGGACAAAAGAAGCCACAAAGGCCTTTGACCAGCTAAAGAATGCCCTCATGTCAGCTCCAGCTCTAGGACTTCCAGACGTGAGTAAACCATTCTTCCTCTTTTCCCATGAAAAAACAGGAAATGCCTTGGGGAAAATATTAGCACAAGGACTGGGGTTTCATGTACCCAACGGGCAGGTTGGCTTATTTTTCTAAGCTTACTAGATAACAGCGGGGCCCAAAGGTTGCCGGGGTGGCCTCAGGGGGCTGTTTGCAGGCAGTTTCGTGATGAAAACATTCAGAAAGGCCGCGGGAAAGTTTTTTTACCCCCCATTTGGGGGCCAGAAGAATGGGGGACTGTGCTTAGGTGGTTCACCACCACAGTGGGTTTTTCCAACAAGTGCTGGAAATGAAAGGGGGCCACTGGCTTTCCCCACAGAGGTTCTCTTCGTTTT
>VKON01003504.1:7111-21960 GCA_009741485.1 Malurus cyaneus samueli | reverse complement strand
CCACTAACCGGCGCTTCGTCTCCGCCTCCAACTGCCGCATTTCCCAGTAAGGAACCCTGATCCCAAAATAATTCCCTCTTTTCCACCCCATTCCCAAAAAATTCCCATTTTTCTACCCCCATCCTGAAAAATTCCCCTTTTCCACCCCAATCCCAAAAAATTTTTTTTTCCACCTCATTCCCAAAAAGTCCCTTTTTTCCACCCCCATCCTGAAAAATTCCCATTTTTCCACCCCATTCCTGAACAAATTTCCATTTTTCCACCCCATTCCCAAAAATTCCCATTTTTCCACTCCAATCTCAAAAAATTCCCATTTTCTCAACCCCATTCCCTAAAAATTTCCACCCCAATCCCAAAAATTCCCATTTTCCCACCCCAATTCCAAAAACTTGCCAGTTTTTCACCCCATTCCCAAAATATTCCTGCTTTTCCCCCAGGAAAATACTTTTTCCCATTTTTGTTTCCCTTTTTTCCCATATTTCCCCATTTTTCCTTCTTTTTCTCATTTCCCATGGAATTTTTTAGGATTTGGGGTGGGAATTGGGGTTTTTCTCCCTTTCCATGGAATTTTCCAGGATTTGGGTCAGAATTGGGATTTTTCTCCTTTCCCACAGAATTTGGGTCCAAAATTCAGGTTTTTCTCCTTTTCCACGGAATTTGGGGTGGGAATTGGGATTTTTCCCATTTCCCATGGCATTTTCCAGGATTTGGGTTCAGAATTGGGGTTTTTCTCCTTCCTATGGAATTTGGGGTTGGAATTCAGGTTTTTCCCATTTCTCATGGAATTTGGGGTGGGAATTGGGTTTTTTTCCCTTCCACGTATTCCCAGGATTGGGTTTTTTTCTCCCAGATCCTGACGCCAGCCGGACCCCAGGAACGTCCCCATCCTCTTTTCCGGGAAGCACCAGCGGCAGCCCCGGGCCCGACCCAAAATTCCCTTTTTTCCCATTAAAAAAAAAAGGAATCCACGAGGAGTTTGGGATGGTTTTTTATCCTAAAAAATTCCTTAATTTGGGGCAGGAAATGGGGTGGGATGGGGATTTTGGGTGAGATTAGGGATTTTGGGAATTTGGGGAAGAATGGGAATTGGGGTGGGAATGGGATTTGGGAATTTTGGGGCGGGAATGGGATTTTTGGGGCGGGAATGGGGATTTTGGGGTGAGAATTATTCAGAATTCCTGGATTTATGGGGAATTCTGAGATTTAGTGTGAATTCTGGGATTATTTATTGACAATTTCATGATTTATCGACAATTCCTGATTTTTTTGACAATTCCTGATTTATTTATTGACAATTCCTGTATTTCTGGGATTTCTGGTATTTTCCAGGATTTCTGGTATTTTTGGGATTTCCAGGATTTTCTGGGATTTCCGGTATTTTTGGGATTTGGGATTTATTGGTGATTTGGGGTTTCCCGTCGCTGTGTCCGGCAGCGCCCCAGGGCCAGCCCGGCTCCGGCCACCGCGGCCACTGCGGCCACCACGGCCACCGCCCAGGCCAGCGCTGTCCCCAGGGTCACCACGGGGGCCACACCTGGGGACAGCGAGGGGTCACCAATGGCACCAGGGACACCTCCAGTGTCACCCCCACTGTCACCCATTGCAACCCACTATCACCCAGTGTCACATGGGGTCACCCACAGTCACCCATTGTCACCCAGTGTCACCCAGTGTCACCCAGTGTCACCCGTGCCATCCCCATTGTCACCCATTGTCACCGACTGTCACTGTCACCCGTTGTCACCCAGGATCAGTGACTGTCACCCATTGTCATCCATTGTCACCCAGTGCCATCCCCAGTGTCACCCATTGTCACCCATTGTCCCCAGTGTCACTCATGGCTGTGTCGCTCTCCCCTGTCCCTGCTGTCCCCAGTGTCACCCAGTGCCACCCCCAGTGTCCCCAGTGTCACTCACGGTTGTGTCCCTGTCCCCGCTGTCCCCCAGAGTCACTGGACAGCAGCACCGGGCCCATGACAACGTCAGCTTCGGCCACCACCCCTGGGGACAGGGACAGTGAGGGACAGTGGGGACAGTGAGGACAGGGACACTGAGGGACAGTGAGGGGACAGTGAGGGACAGTGGGGACAGTGAGGGGACATTGAGGGGACATTGAGGGACAGTGAGGGACACTGAGGGGACAGTGAAGAAGACACAATGCAGAGACACCACGCTGTCCCCACTGTCCCTTCCCTGTCCCCGTGTCCCCGTGTCCCCCGTCCCTCACCCGCGCTGTCCCCGTGTCCCCGTGTCCCCCGTCCCTCACCCGCACTGTCCCCGTGTCGCCGCTGTCGCTGTCGCTGTCGCTGTCGCGGTTCCCGCAGGTCCCCGCAGGTGCCGCGCTCGCAACAGCCGCAGATGTCGCCTGTCCCCTCCAGGGGGGCCCAGCTGGGGAGGGGACACGGGGACACGGGGTCACCGCGGTGTCACCAATGTCACCTGGGTGTCACCCAGGGGACGGGGGCGGTGTCACCCCAGTGACACCCAGGTTGGTGCCACCCGAGGCAGAGGCGGTGTCACCCCGATGCCATCCCAGTGCCACCCCAGTGTCACTTTGGTGCCATCCCAGGGCCACCCAGAGCAGGGGTGGTGTCACCCCAGTGTCCCCAGTGCCATGCCAATGTCCCCATTCCCCCAGTGTCCCCGCTGTCCCCTCAGTGTCCCCATTCCCCGCTGTCCCCGTGTCACTCACGTGTTCCTGGCCCTGCTGTATGAACAGGCTTTGTGCAGGGGGTCGGGGCTGTCACCGGCCGGGGCCACCTTCAGGTGACAGCGCAGGTACATCTGGGGATGTGGGGACAATGGGGACAATGGGGACAGTGGGAATGGGACTGGGGACAATGGGTCATAGGGACATGGGCACATTGGGGACAATGGGGACAGGGTGATGTCACCACCTTCAGGTGACACCACAGGTACATCTGGGGACAGCGGGGACATGGGGTCAGTGGGAAGGGATTTGGGCACTTTGGGGCAGGTTTGGGGTCACTGGGATGGTTTTAGGATGGTTTTATGGTCAGTTTTAGGGTCACTGGAATGGTTTTAGGGTCAGTTTCGGGTCAGTTTTAGGGTCAGTTTGGGGTCACTGTGGTCAGTTTAGGGTCACTGGGGTCACTGTGGTCACTGGGATGGTTTTAGGGTCACTGGGATGGTTTTAGGGTCAGTTTTAGGGTCTCACCATGCCCTTGCTGACCCCGCTGAAGCGGAAGGCGTCCAGGCGGAAGCGCAGCACGTCCGGCCGGGGCCGTGGGGACACGAAGGCAGAGCTGGCATCGTCCCAACGCCCGTCCAGCAGGCACCTGGGGGACATCGGGGCACCAAATGGCACCAAAATAGCACCAAATATCCCCAAATGGCACCAGATGGCACCAAATGGCCCCAAAATGGCACCAAATATCCCCAAATGGCACTAAAATGGCACCAAATGTTATAAAAATGTCACCAAATGTCACCAAACGGCACCAAAATGTCACCAAAGTGTCACCAAATGGCTCTAAATGGCATCAAATGTCCCCGAATATCCCTACATGGCATCAAAATGGCACCAAATGTCCCCAAATGGCTCCAAATACCCCCAAATGGCACAAAAATGGCACCAAATGTTACCAAATGTTATTAAAATGTCACCAAATGGCACCAAATGGCACCAAAATGTCACCAAAGTGTCACCAAATGGCCCTAAATGTCATCAAATGCCCCCAAATGTCCCCAACTGGCATCAAAATGTCCCCAAATGGCACCTATACTCCAAACTGGCCCGTGTCAGTTGATGACGCTGCTCTGGGGATCGCTGGTGGTTCCAGGGGCCGAGCGTATCCCTGACCCCAAACTGACTCCAAATGTCCCAAAATGTCCCAAAGTGACCCCAAATGTTCCAAAGTGGATCCCAAACTGATCCCAAATGTCCCAAAATGTCCCAAAGTGTCCCCTGCTGTCCCACTGACCCATGGAAGCCGATGACACTGCTCTAGGGCTCGCTGGCGGCCCCGCGGGGCGAGTGCATCCCTGACCCCAAACTGACCCCAAACTGACCCCAAATATCCCAAACTGACCCCAAATGTCCCCAAAGTGTCCCAAAGTGTCCCCTGCTGTCCCACGGACCCGTGGAAGTCGATGACGCTGTACTGGGGTTCGCTGGCGGCCCCGGGGCTGAGCGCGGCCACGCAGGAATCCACGAAGAGCCGCAGGGGGACGTGGCTGTGGGACCCCACCTCAGCCTGGACGTGCAGGACATCGCCCAGACGGACCCCAGAGAGAGCCCGGTCAGCGCTCCAGTCCTCTGGAAAATATGGGATTAGGGTAAATTCCCAAAAATCCTGAAATTCCTTGGAAAATCGGCGAAATTCCCATGAAAATCGGTGAAAATCGGGGAAAATCCCACAAAAAAACCCACAACAATCCAGGAAAATCCCACAAAAAATCCCATCAAATATCCATGAAAATCCCATAAAATTGGTGAAAATCCCATGAAAATTACTGGAAAAACACATGAAAAGCCTATGAAAATCCAGTCAAAATCCCATGCAAATCGCACGAAAATCCCATGAACATCAGCAAAAATCCCACAAAAATCCCAGGAAAATCCCCCAGACTGACCCTGGACAGCACCTGACCCACGTTCCAGTCCTCTGGAAAATATGGGATTAGGCTAAATTCCTGAAAATCCCAACATTCCTGAAAAATCAGCGAAATTCCCCTGAAAATCTGTGAAAATCCCACAAAAATCCCATGAAAATCACAGGAAAATCCTGCAAAAAATCACCAAATCCAGTGAAAATCCCACAAAAAACCCATGAAAATTCCTGCAAAAATCCTGGGAAAATCCCACAAAAATCCCAGAAAATCACAGGAAAATCCCAGAAAAATTTGGGAAAAAATGGGAAAATTTGGGTAAAATCACCTATGTGGCAGCGAACGACGTTGTTTGTGAAATCTGACTCCAAAACTTGATATTTGGGATTGACACTGGACTAAAATGGGGAAAACGGGAAAAATCTGTCAGGAAAAAATTCCAGAAAAAAAAAATGGGAAAAAATCGGCCCAAAAATGGGGATTTCCTAAAGAATTTCCTAAGGAACAGCCCGATCCAAAATGATCCCCAAACTGGAATTTATGGCCCAAAAAAATTCTCTTGGTGTGGAATGGGGATTGGGTATTTGGAGTTGCGATTTTGGATTTGGCTGAAGCTCAAAAGGTGGGGAAAAAATTTCCCATAAAATAAAGAGTGAAATATCTGAGGGAAAACAAATCCTATGAGTAAAGAGTTGAAAAAGGGAAAAATCAGGGGAAAAAAACCCCACAAAATACACAAGCGGAAATCGGATGGGAAAAAATGTGGAAAATCACCCTCCAAAAACCCCAGTGATGTGAAAGATCCTGATCTGGACCCCCAAAACTGGGAATTCCACCCAAAAAATCGGGAATTTTGACCCAACACTGAGATATGTGTGACCTCAAACCAGAATTCCGACCCCAAAAACTGGGGAATTCCGACTCCCAATCAGGGAAGGTTCTGACCCCCAAAACTTGGGAATTCTTTTGTCCCAAAACCGGGAAATTCTGACCCCAATAAACTGAGAATTTCGACCCCCACCATAAAGGACACGGTTTTTCCTGACCACTAAAGAGAATATTGGCCAGATGACATCACCTTTTCTGGTGTTTGACCGCCAAAATTGTCCCCAATGTCACCCTTTGAGGAACGTAGTTCCCGGTGGCGGCTTTCGACGTCCAGGGGCCCCTAACAATTAGGCTAAGGTTGGAACTACTAGGGCTTTGATGTCGATCCACTGGCGAGTTCCCTCAGTTAAATCTACATGTAGGTACTCGCCTGTAATTGTCGGTGTTCGTAACAGGCAGTCCTGGGCTGACGCCCACACGTGTGGGGAAATTATGGGGTTGTGTTGAAAAGGGAGGACCAAATTTGGGAAAATTTGGACGGGAGAAACAAACCAAATGCGGCGATAACAGTGGAAAAAAAGGGGAGGGGGGAGAAAAGGAGGAGAGAAAGGGAGAACTGGAAAAAAAACAGTGGCGTGGAGAATAATATTCCGAGGGTGGAAATGCCGATGGAAAAACCTGTGGACCAAAAACTAGATGGCAGCCAGCTTCTCCCTATCCAAGCATTGGGCTTGGCAACCCAGGAAAAAGAGTAAAGAACTAGAAAAATTGTTAGGGGAGAAATCATATCGATCGCGAGGGGAGAAAATGGTGTGTGAATTACAACACGGGGAAATATAATGCTCGTGTGACTGACAGGCCGGAAATGCGGGCTGGGGGGAAGGACAAAAAATGAGGGCACAAAGAGAGATTCGGAAGAGATGGAAGTGACAAAAAGGAATTTAAGAAGGGTACGGAATCCACGTGAACTAGATGCAACAAAAAGGGGGCATGGAATAGGGGCAGTAAAAAAGGACATATTACGACATGTAGGGAACAAAAAGGACAGAAAGGCTGGATATATATTGATTTGTGTAGTAAACTGGCAACAGCATCCCGAGAAAAAGTAGACAAAGAGGAGACAGAAAGGGAAGGGCCAAAGAAAGAGATGTGCAAAATGAAGAAAAGGGACAAGAGGGACAGGAGACCGATTTGTCACCCGGTGTCACCTGGTGTGGCAGGATTCATGTCTACGCGTCAGCCGCTATAAGAGTGGTTCCGACTATCACAGTCACAGGTAGGGTGTCCTCGAGGCAGGGAAGTTGTGCCTTGTAGATCCCTACGGTGCTCCACCGGCGGTCACAGAGACCGACTGCAATCAATTCATTTTTGTTGGTCTTGGAGCCATATTATGATATGAGCTGACATCTCCAGCAAGATGTCAATAGAGAACTGAACTCGCCAATGCTGTGATAGTGCGCTACGACTCAATGGGACAATTGGGGACATTGGGCACCATTGCAGAACGAATGGGGGACAGTATTCGGGAGACAATGAAGGGACATGGTTCTTGGTGGACATTGGGACATTGAGGACATGGAGGAGGACAGTGGGGAAACATGGGGACATTGGGGTGACAGTAGGGACGCAGGGATCATTGGTGGGACAATTAGAAGGAAGAGGACATTGGGAGGACAATCTGGAAGGTTGGACGAAGCTTTTGCGGGAACACTCTGGGGATCATTGAGGGAAATGGGTGGGACTTGGGAGTTTTTTCTATTGGGGTTTCGATCAGTGGGAGGGAGTCCATTGTTTGGTGATTCTTGGGGACATTGAGGACTAAATGGGACAGGGGGGATCAATTTTGGAGATGGGAACATTGGGGAGTTGGTTTTTGGGTTACTATAATCTGGGTTTGATCAACGTTGTGGTTTTAATAGTGGGACGATTGAGGCCAATGGACAGTGGGTTTTTTTGGGGGTTTTTATGTTTTGGTCTTTTTTTTTTTTTGTGTGTGACTATTTATATTCAAATGGATTAGATATTTTGAAGGGATAAAGAAGAAAAGTTTCTTCCAAAACACTGATCACAAAGGCATAGAGATTAAAGGCAAAACCAAACTCCATTTAGGCAGAATCATAATTCTGTTAAATGTCAAGTCCTTAAACAGTTTCCATTTCCTTCAATAAGTGAAACATTGCACAACACGTAGCTCTGAGACAAGAAATTAACAGCTCTTCTCTCCTCTGCAGCAAATTGGAACTATTTTCTCCCAGCCCGTTTGAACTCAGTTTCATTGCACCACAAGTTGACTTAGGGAGCGAACCAAAACCCATTTGTGTCATCAGGGCTAAGATTTGCATCTCTTCACTTTAGACAGGGAGAAGTCAGACACCTCATCTTAGCTCCTTACCCCAGGCTCCTGTCAGAGTCAATGGAGGGAAGCCTTCTGAGACAGATTCATTCTATTTATCTCAGCATACATGAATCACCTTAAGAGGAACTTGTTGCTCTTCTCTGGCTATTAACTGAGCCGTAGGGTGGCAGATTCAAGTTTAAGCAACTTGCTTGCAGTTATTTAACTTGGGGCGCATGAATTTCACCCTGGGAAGCTTATATTTTATTTCTCCAAGCTGCAGACCTGATTTTATGTACCTCCAGTAGCTCCAAACATCCCTTGCAAGTCACTTCAGGGATGTGGAAAATCAGTCCTTTTCTTTGCACTGAAATATGAAGATTATACAGTTTTTGTTATCAAAATTAAAATTGTTTACAAGTAAAAGACCTTCTAGTCCCAGAATTAAGCTTAATTTCTGTCTTTGCCTATCTTCACTTTGTTTTTTCCCTTTCAGTCACCCTTCTGTACATGATCTTGTACTTTCTCCTAGTTCTGTGTGTTTGGGCAAGCTGTTGCATGTGCTGATGGGCCAGCAGGCTGCTTTCTCCTTGGAATAAGCAAAGAAGGGATTTAAACTCTCTTTCCCATGGTGAGGTTATCTTTCCTTTTCCTGGCTGCCAGCTTCCACAAAACTTGTCAGGACATCATATCCCTGAGACATCTACTCCTCTCAGTCAAATGCACTTGAAATCAGCCCCATGTGTTTGAAAATAAGACAAGGAAGGAAGAAGAGGATCTGAACACTCTCTTGGGCAGGTCATATTCCCTTAAAATTAGACTGATCATATGCTTCCTCTGCACTGTGAAATCTGGTAAAAGTTCTAGTAGAGGTGTACTAGCAAAGGCAAGACATACGTTATTTTTGATATAATTCCCCTCCTTTTGGTGCAATTCCTCTCTTTGAGGAATATAGAAGCCACACCAACATATACAAGCTAAGCCAACAAAAGCACAATAATTTTTTTTCTTTCTGTACTGGCAAAATTACTCCCTCAGATGTTCCAGTTTCCTCTTCTGCAGGACAGAATCTTCACATATTTACTTATTACCCACTGGGCTTGTTTTGAGAGAATTGTTATTCCTCCACCATTAGTGTCTCTCCATTTCTGCCCCATCTTACAACATATCCAAGCTGTGTTCACCCACCTTTGCTCAGGAGGAATATGTTTCTTCAAAGCAAACACCTTAATTGATGTTACTTAACTGAACCTACAGGCCTATCCACATAACAATGCTCACCAAAATTAATCTGAATTAGCTTTTTTAAGTGGATTAATTAAACTACTTTAAACTCAAATGTGGACAGCCTTGTTCGAAATTAAAGAGGCTTAATTCAATTTAACTGAATTAACTTTCAAAGTAAATTAAGCCAAATTGAATTATAGCCATTCCAGTCCACACAGAGATTTAGATTCATATGTTGAGGGCGCCCATCAGGTGTAGGGAGTTGCTGACACCTACCAGGTTTTTATTGCCGCCTCGTTACCAGAACTTACTAATCCTTCTATATTTCCTAGACTAAAATCATCAGAGTGTAATTATCCACTGAAGTTTGGTCAGGTACCTTTGAAAGCTTTCTTCATTAGCAGTTCATTCACCAGGCTGCAAACGAGCAGTGGAGACAGCTGGTCATGTCCTCCACCAGCCCTGCAAGACAAGTGATTACATCTGATGGGAGAGCAGGATGGAAAACCAGAGGGGCAACATCTCAGATCAACCCTACATTTCCCAAAATTAACCCCTAGGAACCCTTGAACATCTCAGAATAACTCCTCAGAGAGTCCTCAAAAGGGTAAAGCAATGAAAGGGCATTACAGAAATATTTTCCCATTGTTTTTGTAAATTTGCATCTCTTTAGGGGTGGTTCTCTAGAATTAATGTCCTTCTGACTATAATCAAATTAATGCTGATTAAAACCAGGGAAGAGCTAAACAAAGAAAGCTAATTAACCATTTTTGTTATATACTCCATAATAAAATTCTGTATTTTTTTTACTTAATTATTAAAACATACCCCTATTTTTCTTGTTCCTGTCTTGAGAGACAAAGAATCCTTATCCTTTGCTTTGCCTGGGTAGCTCTTTTCTGTGCCATCCATTTCAGAGAAGTCATTTACAATTCCAAGACATCTCTCTCCAGCTTCCCTGCAAGAAGAGGGAAGGAATGTGAGCAGCCAGCATCATACTCAGCCAAAATCTGCACTGGATGTGAATGTACAGGTCTTGTAGGAGATGGGGAAAGGCCATTCAGAAGTATTTTGCAGAAAAAATTCTATTTAATTACTGGTCATCTTTTTTAGTTTCGATGACCTGGTTTAGATTTTGCCTATCACAGACCAGGCTGTTCAGTTACATTAGGTTTTGACAGGCCCTTTACTAAAAAGCTGGTTTTGATAGATTGGAGGTTTATTTCATAGAGTTATAGGAGTTACTGAAAGTCTCATCCAACCTGACCCTGACCATTTCTAGTGATGGGATGTCCACCCGTCCTCTGTGCCTGTGCTTGGCCACCCTCGGAGTAACAAGAGGTACCTGATACTCAGAGAAACCTCCTGTGCTTCCCTGTGTGCCCACAGCCTCTGGTCCTGGCACTGGGGTGCACAGAGCCTGGCTCAGCCCCTTTGCACCCTCCCTTCGGGTATAAAAAAAAATTTTGTAGTAGGAGAGATCACAAAAGTTCATTTTCAGGGTGGAATTAATTTCTTTTTAATCTTAGCTGTTCAAAGTCATTCTTAGACCAATGAATCCAGATCAGCACCTCCTTAAATCTATTTAGTCCATCCTAGGACCTTCCATGAGAGCCAGATGACACTCACCTCTTTCTGCTGACTTCCAGGGCACCCCTAACAATTAGCTAAGGTTGGACTCTTAGCTTGTCCTCAGTTAAATCTAAGATCCTATCAGTCCAGTGCCCACCACCTCTGGAGGAGAAACTTGTCCTGATATCCAGCCTAAACCTCCCTGGCACAGCTTCATACCCTTCCAGCATGGGCTGGCACCATAAAATAAACTGAAAGTATCAGCAGAAGTGTAATTCAAATGCTCTGTGACTGCAGCTGGTTGTGGATTGTGCAGTGATGTTGCTATTTCCTGTCTGAATATTTGATTTGTGTAACCAACAGCTCCAAAAGGGCAGACATTGCAATGAGAGATCATTTCAAAATTCATCACAGTTCAATATTAGACCACTGCAAGTCAAAATTCATTTTGTTGCTTGACCCAATGAATACTCGAGAATTCAGGTTCTTGTGAGAAAAGGTACGAAGAAGAGATGACTTCACTAGGGTTTTTGTTTTTTGGTTTTTTTTTTGGTTTTTGGTTTTTTTTTTTTTTTGTTGTTTTTGGGGTTTTTTTTGGGTTTTTTGGCTTTTTTTTTTTTTAATTTCAAATGGATGATTTTGAAGGGATAAGAAGAAAAGTTTCTTTCCAAAACACTATCACAAAGGCATAGAGATTAAGGCAAAACCAAACTCCATTTAGGCAGAATCATATTCTGTTAAATGTCAAGTCCTTAAACAGTTTCCATTTCCTCTCAGTGACATAACGTCTGAGACAAGAAATTAACAGCTTTTCTTCCTCTGCAGCAAATTGGAATATTTTCTCCGCCGTTGAACTCAGTTTCATTCACCACCGTGCTTAGGGAGCACCAAAACCCATTTGTGTTCATCAGGGCTAAGATTTGCATTCTTCACTTTAGACGAGAAGCAGTCGACCTCATCTTAGCTCCTTACCCCAGGCTCCTGTCAGAGTCAATGGAGGGAAGCCTTCTGAGACAGATTCATTCTATTTATCTCGCATACATGAATCACCTTAAGAGGAACTTGTTGCTCTTCTCTGGCTATTAACTGGCCGTAGGGTGGCAGATTCAAGTTTAGCAACTTGCTTGCAGTTATTTAACTTGGGGCGCATGAATTTCACCCTGGGAAGCTTATATTTTATTTTTCCAAGCTGCAGACCTGATTTTATGTACTCAGTAGCTCCAAACATCCCTTGCAAGTCACTTCAGGGATGTGGAAAATCAGTCCTTGTCTTTACACTGAAATATGAAGATGATACAGTTTTGTTATCAAAATTAAATTGTTTACAAGTAAAAGACCTTCTAGTCCCAGATTAAGCTTTTTTGTCTTATATCTTCACTTTGTTTTTTTTCCCTTTCAGTCACCTCTGTACATGATCTTGTACTTTCTCCTAGTTGTGTTGTTGGCAAGCTGTTGCATGTGCTGATGGGCCAGCAGGCTGCTTTCTCCTAATAAAGAAGGGATTTAAACTCTCTTTCCCATGGTGAGGTTATCTTTCCTTTTCCTGGCTGCCAGCTTCCACAAAACTTGTCAGGACATCATATCTCTGAGACATCTACTCCTCTCAGATCAAATGCACTTGAAATCAGCCATGTGTTTGAAAATTAGACAAGGAAGGAAGAAGAGGATCTGAACACCTCTTGGGCAGGTCATATTCCCTTAAAATTAGACTGATCATATGCTTCCTTGCACTGTGAAATCTGGTATAGGTTCTAGTAGAGGTGTACTAGCAAAGGCAAACATACATATTTTGATATAATCCCCCCTTTTGGTGCATTCTCTCTTTGGGATATAGAGCCACCCATATACAAGCTAAGCCAACAAAGAATATTTTTTTTCTTTTTGTACTGGCAAATTACTCCCTCAGATGTTCCAGTTTCCTTTCGCGACAGAATCTTCATATTTACTTATTACCACTGGGCTTGTTTTTTTTTTTGTTTTTTTTTTTTCCCCTGGGAATGCTCTGTTTGTTATGCCTGAAACACAAAATTAACAGCCTTTTAGAGAGTGCCAACACATGGTAGAGGTAGCTACCTGCTCTGTTTTCCATAAAACGGGTGTTATAGGCTCTAGAGGGGTCCCTCAGTTAAGACACGGAGGAGTTCAACGATTTATTGACTGGTTTGTATCTGTAGAAATATTCGAAGTAGACACAGGAGATGCAAAGAAAAAGCCACACAAATGAGAAGCTACTAATGAAGTTGTTTTACAGTTGGGGTTCAATGTGTGAGTTGTAAAAGCTGATTAACTACTATTGTGTTTTCATCTAACTGGTTTGATAATTTGTTGGTTAAATGGCTAGCTGAAACCAGTGAGTGTCCTTGGAAACATGCTGTGCAAGAGTTAAACGCCTCAATCCACACAGAGGGGGCAGGTTATGTTGTGGATCCACATACACTTTCTTTTAATAGGTGAAAGAAAAAAGTGTCTGAAGAGTCATATTTTGTTCTTACAGTTTTCTCTTTGAGTTTATTCCAATCACTAAAATTGAAATCCTCTTTAATTTCTCTTTGTCATAATAAAGGCAATTAAGTTGGCTTTAAGTCGATTCTCTTATTTTTTTTCTTTCATTCTTAAATATTTCTTTTTCTCATTTGCTTTCTTTTCTCTCTGTCTCTTGTTCTTCTACCTCCACTTAATGACTGTTTAGAAGAGAATATTCTGGGCTGGATTAACAATTAACTCAAACCAGTTAAATATCACGTTGGTGCAGCAACAATACAATACAGGAGGCTTGAAAAAAAGCTGGCTGGAAAAACAACAAACCTCAGTTTTCAAAAGAATTATTGGAAACCTGAGGTAGGGGATGGATAGAAGTTGTGAAAGATCATTATTATTTCATTCTCTCTTTTTCTAAAATTATTCCTCGTTTTCACTTCCAAATTCAAATCTTGCCACTTTAAGATTATAAAGCCTGTTATCTAACTAAAGAACAGGGAATTTTATGGCTTTACTGCACGTGTGTCTGTCTGAGCAAACAGATCCCTGCAAATCCTACTGATTTTAGACTGGTGATGGACTGGACTGTCAGCAAAGCTGAGTTAGATCTTGGTGGTAAACACATTCTGAGTTAACTTAATCATCATGTACAACAACCCAGAACGAACTCTGCAAAAGGATTGGGTGTGATAAACTCATCTCTAATGAACTGAACAGACTCTTAAAAGATGGGATGACTGAAAATTTTGAATCAAGAAATCAGTGTGAAGGGTTGGGACAGCTTTTGCAGAAAAAAGAAACAAACCTCCCATGACAATTTGATCTGAAAATGCCTGTGGGGAACTGTTGGGGGTTGCAGTTCCTGTTTTTTTGTTTCCTCCAGCAAGATTTGGATTTCCCAGTCACATGGAATCTCTCAGGGTGCTCTAAGACATTGGACCCCAGGACATATCCACTGCCCTTACTTTGAGAGAAGAACCTCTGTTCCACAGGTCATACAGAGCCCTACAACTGTGTTTCTCGATCGAAATAACCTGATTTTCATCCAGGTTTTGACTTATAGTCTAAATAATTAATTTGGGTTTTTCCCATTTTCCTGTCAATGCTACTAAGAACAGAACAATCCCTGAAAAAGTCACACAGCCCTAGACAATGCTAAACATGTCAATTCAATTTTTCAGGTGTAGCTTATAAAAATGGGGGGTGGTTCCCCCATTTGGAGGAAGCAGATTCACAGTCACAACTTTCCCACCAAAGGAAAAAGAAGTTTAAAATTAAAACAACAAAATAATTGAACTATTTTGTTTGTAATGGATATCTGGAGGGTGTAGTCCAACATCCTACCCAACAGGGTGAATTTCAACATTGCATCAAGATGATCACAGGCTTGTCCAGTTTGGTTTTATATTTTAAAGATGCAGTTACACTGCCTGAAGTTCTCTCTTTAAATTATTTGGTAATATCTAGCTATAATTGCATCTATTGCAATGTTAGCCTTCTGTCTTGTCTTTGTACATCTCAGATGAAATTCTGGTTCCACCATCTCTGCAAACTCCCCTCAGGAGGCTGCAGACAGCAATTAGATTGCCCTTCCCTCTCCAAGGTTGAACAGACCTGATCCCTTCAGCCTTCCACAAAATGTGCTTTGCTCTCCAACTCCCTTAAAAGCCTCCACTGGACACACTCCAGTTTCACAATGTAGGGCTTCCCGTAAGCAAAACTGGGATAATCATTTCATTCAATCTCTGCTGCATTTTTCTTAATTACCCAGCACCAAGTTGGCCTCCATCACCATAAGTCTGCCCTGCTCACTCACCTTTGGCTTGCTGTTCATGAAG
>VKON01003503.1:8057-28005 GCA_009741485.1 Malurus cyaneus samueli | reverse complement strand
TTTTCTTTTTTTATAGAAATTGTCTCAAAAAATAACGCAGTGAGTATTAAAAATTCATATTTTAAACAAATGTCACTCAGATGTGAGTTGTCACTAGCATAACATAACAGAAAGTAAATGCAACAGGACTTAAAGTTAACATCAGTGAAACTAAACACAAATTAATCTTAATAGAATGTAAACTGAACAGGGCTTAAAATTAACAGAACTTCAAATTAATATACCTTAAACTAAATAACACTTAAATTTAACAGGCTTAACCATAACTGAACTTAAACTTAACAGATCGTAAAAGCAACAGACCTTAAACTTAGCATCACTTAAGTTTAACAAAACTTAGCCTTAATATTACTTAACACTTAAAAGCATGTAATAGATAACTTAAACTATTTAGCAATTGACTTGTATAGAATTTACTATAATAGAGTAGTAACTCACTTACAGACCTAACTTGTCACTGTTTGGCCAGACAGCAACAGCGACATGAAATAACAGACACAAAGACACACATATACACACACAAAAAGTAACCCCTTTATTTTGAGACAGGCCTCTTTTATCCACTTTAGCAACCAGTGCATACATTTGTGTCAAGCAAACATTCGTTAAGAGACAGCTGTTTAAATTACTCATAAGGTATACTGATTGGTGAGTTTCGCAAGAAGCTGCAGTGTCGCAAATGTTTTTAGGTCTCGGCCAACCTTGTTATCAATTCTTCATTCCAATCTCTTTTCTCAAGGCACCAAGACAGTGTGCTGTTCTTCTATGCAGGCTGTTAACACTCCCCTACATCTCCCCCTTTTTATTTAATTATGAGAAGAGTTCAAGTACTCTAATGCCAAAACAGTCTGCACATGTAAAGCCATTATCTTATCAAGACTACTACTGATCATTTGTTGAACACAAAATAAAATGCATGGGATACATATCACAATCCATGAGAACCCATCAAAAACAACTATGCCACTGATAAAGAGACCCATAGCATAGGAAACCAAAAGGAAGGAGTGCAGTGTCTGTAGGAAGAGAATTGCTTCTTCTGCACTTGGAAATAAGTGGCAACCATTCTAGAGCTCATATGGCCAGAGCTCCGGGGACGTGCAGTTTAAGCAGGAGGCAGCCCATCAGCTGGCAATGCTGACTCTGACATTAATGAATGTCTTTCAGCACAAACACAACAAGCTTGGTATGCCGAGAAGGTGTTCTCTGGGGCTAATGACGCTCCCGCACCGCACATTAAGATGTCAGTTCTTTCTTGTAGCTGCTTCAACATCCTTCATGTAATCTCTGGTTTCACTCACGTGCTGATGGCCGGTGTCGTGTCTTTATCTGGGGTATCAGGGCGTTGGACTGGTCTCTCTGGTACAGTTTTACCAGGTGAACAGGTAACCGCCTTGGACCTGTCAGCAATAGAAAACATGCATACCCTTTCCCCCAGGTTAGGAAATCATCTAGGTCTTGTCATTGCACACCCAACTGTGAATCCTTGCATAAAATCTTCGGAAATTGGTTCTACACATGCAAACCTTCATAACAGTATCACTCTCCAGGGACATAATGATGATCTTGTTCGATAAAATGTATGTAAATGCATGTATCTAATTGTCTTGAAGCGGTAATACCCTCTTTTGTTTTGTAAAACGGCGCTTCGCTTAGCATCGAACATCAACCAAATCAAAACAATACAGTAAAAAGCAATACACTAGCACCACATTCTCTACGATCACCAAGCAACAATAATGTAATACATGCAATCAGTAGTACACCAATGAAAGTATAGTGATTTAGAAAGATGCATAACCAACTGCCTAAACACTTCCCCATTGCACAGGGTCTGCAATAGCTGGCCAGCCCCATTTCACAGACAGGACCTGGAGAACCTTTCCAGGGCAAGGTTTCCAAGTTTACCATGAAGGGGGTCCAGCTTTGATAAGCCCGAATTGGCAAGTCATAGTGACTTGATTACATTTTTTGTGCAGAAACATCTGGGTCTGTTGGCATACTTCCCAACAAGCCAGGGCCAGGGATTGGCCAGAGCCTAGGCCTCATCTGGGAGGGATTCCCTAAAATATCCTACAATCAGGCTTTTATTAATCTCAATTGTGAAAGTTTCTTAAATTATACATTTCTTGCAGATAACTTCACAAAGTTATGTCTTACGATTAATAACATCCATAATCTGAATTGTACTCATTTTTCTGTACCACCTATGGAAGATAAAAGTGCAAAGATTGTTATGAATAGTAATCTTAATTAACCAATGCAGAACATTTACATCCATAGAACTTATGATTAAAGACTTAGTAAACTGCTTTTTCACATTTTTTTACACAAGTTATCAGCTCATTTTCTTAAACCATCGCTCACCAATTTCCATCATAATTGTTTCAGTGGGTTTCATCTTTTCTCTATAACAAAAGAACTTAATATTTTAATTTAAATTAGCATATTAGAACAGAATTTAAACTTAATTTCATTTAAACTTAATGTAACTCAAAAGCAACATCATCTAAAATTGACATCACTTAACAAATTAATCTAAACAGAGCTTAAACTTTTCAAAAACACATAAATTTAACTTCACTAAATCTTAACAGCAATTAAACCTAATAGAATTTAAAATATTTAAAAGAGCTTAGTCTCAACAGTACTTAATATTAATAGAATTTAAACATAACATTACCTAAAGGTATCAGAACTTAACTTTAGCAGAACATCAACCTAGCAGAGCCTAAAAGTAACAGAACTAAAATTAATAAATGGTAAGCTGAACAACACATGAAGTTAGTAGACTTCCGTAACTGAACGTAACATATCTGAAAATCTACAGATCTTAAACTTAGCATCGTTTAAGTTTACAAAGCTTAACACTTAAATGATACTTGACAGATAACTTAAACTACTCAGCAATTGATTAGCATAGAATTTACTATAACACAGTAGTAACTCATTTACAGGCCTAAGTTACAAATCAAAAATACGTAGGAAGATAGAATAACATTTCTTATCTACTAGCTGCAGCACTTTCACACACACACATGCACGTAGACACAAAGAGTCTGTTCAAGATATACCTGTACCAGAAGCTTTTGGTCTGTTCAAGATATACCTGTACCAAAATGTTACTTTGAATTCAGCAAAGTAGATGCTTTGGACACTTTTGCATCTCTTCGGTGGGTACCCTGGTTAAGACCTAGATTTAAGAAAACTAGATTCAAAATTCAGAGTGTTACTTTAGGAATTTCAAGTACAGCTGATTTTAAGTCATTGACTTCACTTTCACAATAAAGCAACTGAAAATCTTTCACAGCAGTTTAACATCAATGAGCAATTTGAATAGCTTCTTTTTTCTTTTCTTTCTTTCTCTCTCTTCTTTTTTTTTTTTTTTTTGTATTAGCAAACCACTAAAGTTGTAAATTAAAATAACAGCAACAATGAGATCTACGAAATTTGCATCATTTCGTTTTGAGGATAGCTCATGGTAGCTATAAGCATTATTGAAAATGCTTGTTCATTGTCAGTACCTTTCTAGTATTAGTTTACCAGGATTCTTCAAAGTGCAGCCTTACTCAGAGAAATGAAAACATTGCATTTAAAACATGCTCAGTTCAGAGATGGTAGGACAGCTTCTAGTAATTGTCATTACAATAGATTTGAGATATAAATACTTAAGGACATAATTATATAATACTGCCATGATTTTTGCACATGTAACTTTGCGAGTTCAGTGGGAGGATAAGACTGAGGCATGTATCTAAGCAGCCACAGTCACAGCCCTCACTGACCCCAAAGGAATGAGCTACTGTATACTGCACTGTTCCCCTTCTCCACAGAACAGAGGGCTTCGGAAATTCAGCCACTGTGCAGAGAGCACGACACTCATGGGCAAGTCCCCTCCATGAGATGGTGTCACTTTTAGTCACTTTTCTGGGCCATCAGTGTACTCAAGGAAAAAGAAACAAATTTGAATCACTGAACAGCTGTAGTGGTTTGAAATTCTCTCACATGTATCTTCATGGCAAAATAATCACCTTCAAATTGTGTGATTAAATCTGTACAAGTGAACAGGTAAAGCTGGCACTATTCTGTATGCCTTCACAGTAGAGTCTTGAAATAATTATATCCAACTCCTGAACAGCTTCTACAGATAACACATATGGAGTTAAGCCTAGCATGGCCTTACACAGTTAATTGCTCTTAGAAACTTTTGTGAATCATTCAATGTTTTGACATCAGTTAATTATTCTGGCCTTACATTTGTCCAGTTAGTGATCACCATAAATATTCCAAGATCTACTGAATTTGTCAGGGCCTTCTGCATTCATGCTGAGTAAATTTAAAATGCTCTGAGGGGATAGCCTGAAAATAATGCAGTAAATACTACTTTCCCAGTCTCTTATGGAATAAGAAAAAGGGTGTAGTCCAGCAATTAACAGGAGACAGTGTGCTGCCTGAAATTAGTTGCTTTAGCATCCCAAGGACACAAAGCTGGCTGGGCTAACAGCCACTCCCAAAGCTTCTGTTGGATAGATGCCAACACGTTCAGCTCCTTGGAACCTGGGCTGTGTACAGGAAAATACAGATTTAACCCTATAGTGTTAATGGTGATTGCTTGGTTTTATCAGAGTTGATGACATTATAGCCTCAATTTGCACATCCCAATAAAGCTGATGCAATGTATCTGTATAAAACTGAGCAGAGCATGAAATTATTTGTTCAATGTAAACACTTTAGGAACATCTATTGAACTTGCCAATCAAAGGACTGACTTTTCAACACATAAGCAGCCCCTCAATGGCAAATGTACATACCAGTAGCATAAAGACAGAGACGAAGCCTTTAAACCTGGGATAACTCCAGAGAAAGAGACCTGAGGTCTATCCACAGCAAAAGCTTCAAATAAGGTAAACTCTTGGCATTCATGTACCAGTTCTGTATGTTTGATCTAAGGACCATAGGATTCTCAGCTTGGAGGAGGCTTTTGACAAAGCTCAGATATCTTTTCCTGGTACTCTGGAAACACTGAAAAACCACAAAGCTGGTCAAGTCATAGCAAACCTGCTTAAGCTTGAGGGCCTGTTCAGAGAGATGCACCTGCAGCTAGAGAACAAAAAAATTCCTGAAAGTTCTCAGTAACCACAAGGAGCAACAACTTCGTTGGATTCAGCTGGAGATAAAGGATCACAAAAGGGATAAGGATTCAGTCAGCCATAAAGCTAAAGTGCTGGCGGCTCTGAGAGATCACGAGGACACACTTCTTTTTCACCACAGGATTTGTACAGCTTACCGCCCACACCGCCACTTCTAGGTGGATGGTGGTGACGGTCCAAACGCCATCCATTCTTTTTGGATCAATCACCCAGTTGCTTTTCGTGGTCTTTCCGTGGATTCTACACCAGGAACTGCCCAGGCACAAAAGCGTACTGCTGGCTTAAGGAGACATGGCATGTTCGTTCAGTCCTGCTCAACTCTCTTACAAACCAGTATTACTATATCTCTTTTTCTTTTTGGTAAGGCTTTTCTTGGGAACATTCAGAGGAAATTGAAATACATCACCTCAGTTGCCGTCTTAGCGTACGGTTCAGGCTGCTGAACCCTGGAGGGGCCCCTGCCTCCGACAGTCCCCTTGTGCAGGGCAGGTGTCCCGCGCTGTGCTGACCAGCTCGTCTGCCTCCCCCGCTGCCTCCAAGTACACGTGAGAACAGGCGCTGGGGGGGGGGGGGGGGGGGGGGGGGTGGGACCGGTGCGGGCAAGGGCGGGCGTGAGACGCGGGGCGAAGCAGCAAAGCCCTTTGTCCGGTGTGGACTTCTGTTCTCGGGCGCCTACTTTACGGGACTTTTCCTCTCTCCGACTGGCGAGTTGCATTCCAGTGGCTGTTAAGGACTGCTCATTTGAGGGGAGTTCACTTCGCAGTCCAGAGAACACAGCAGGGTGTTCCACCATCACCAGGTTCTGCGCCGCTCACGGAGCAGCCTTCGAGACGCGGCAGCTCAGGTCATTTAGCCCATATAAAGTCTCTCCATGTGGAAGCTACCTGCACACCACTTCCAGGCACTCCGGTTCTCGTGATATTCACAGAAGCCCGTTTTTTCCTCTGGGCACTCACTGCTGTCCTTCATTCATCGGCTGTGTGCTATCACTTGCTCTCGGCCGATTGTCGCTATCGCCAAGAAGTCCTTGCTGTCTCGTTGGACGTCTGCGTTACGCATTGTGGGCAGTTATGCAGACAGTGTCGGGGGTGTCTCGGCGACCCACGTCTTGTTTTCTCATAGCTTTTAGGATCTATTCTTCATGAGGGCAGCATTTGCCTGATCTCCCCCGTAGCCCGAGCTCCACATAGCTTGACCTCCGTACTACCCACAGATCGAGGAACTGCTCACAGTTTAGTCCTTTGCCATTGGCTGCAGTCCATCTCACGCATTATGAATGATAGGAAGGTCTCATTTTTTTTAGCAGCTCTTTGTAGTCGACGGACTGTTCTCTTTGGACACATGTATGTCCCATTATCCCACGGCTCACCTAATTTCCCGGTGATTGATTGCGGCAGCTGGCTTCTTTCTCTATACACACGTCTTTTCCTCTGTGCTTAGACTTATTCCCCTAGGATTATTTTCGCCAGAGGCTCACCTTAAACTTCAGGAGTAGGTTTAGTTCTTATTTTCTGGTCTGGCCGCTTCTCTGCCCCGGGCTTTCGCTCGCGGAAAAACACGCAGCTCATAGCTGCCCTGCCTCTTTGTCTGTAGACAAGCTTTTCCTGCTCACTGGCAGGTGTCCGCAGCTCGCACTCGCTGCTTCGCGGCCTCTCGAAGGCTAATCCTCACTCGGTGAGATGGACCTCACCTCGCTTGAGGCTGGACCCCAGAAGACATATGAGGCAGGTAGCTTGCTCCGGTTCCTGCGGCAGCTTCAACTGTTAGGCGCATCTGTTGCTGTTGGCCAGCCAGCACAACACATACAACAGCACACAAATACCACACAAGTAACCCTTTATTTGGGACGGTCTTCTTTTTCACTTTCCATTAACCCTAGTGTCATCTTTGTGTTCCAGATCATGACTTGTAGCAGCTGTTTCATTATTCACCATAAGTTTGAATTGGTGACGTTTGCCACTGCGTGTCGCCATGTTTTCACGTTCAGGCCCTGTGTTATCAATTCTACCATTCCATCTCTTTTTCTCAAGGCCGGACCGTGGTGTTTTTTCTCCTCTCAGGCTGTTACATTCCCTACACTCACTTAACTTCTACTATTAGGAAGCTAGACACGCATTCCTGTATTTTTGCTGCAGCCTGTCACCTTGCATGCACACGACACAAAGACTCAATTAGATACCTGTGACCAAGGTCCCTTGAATTCAATGAAGTGTCACTTGGATGCCTTTGCACACTTTAGTGGTCCAGGGTTGAGTCCTAATTTACAAACTAGATTCAAGTTGAGGTGTTACTATTAAGTTTCACGCTTTACGCTTTAACATCTTTTGACTTCATCATTGCAAGAAAACTCCTGAAAATTTGTCATACAACAGTTAAACATCAGTGAACAATATGCAAGCAAACCACTGAGTTGTAAATTAAATAGCAACAACATGAAACTCTAGAGGGCTGAATTTCTACAGGATTTACTGAAAAGATTATAAAGGTGTGGCAAATATGCTACGACTGTACATAAACCAGTTTTGAGACTAACCTATGGTAACTACAAACATTGAAAATGCCGGTTCACAGTCAGTACCTTTCTTGTGTAAGCATAAGTTTACCAGGATTTTTCAAAGTGCAGCCTTACTCAGAATTCGCAGATAGTAAGACAGCTTCCTGTGATTATCATCACAATAGATTTGAGATATAAATATTCAACGACGTAATGTCAAGGACATAATTGTAAAATACTGCCACGATTTTTGCACAGGAAAATTTGTGAGTTCAGTGGGTGGATAAGACTGAGGCATGTATGTAAGCAGCCATAAAGGCACAGTTTCTGTGAGATGTTCTGTAAGATGGTGTCACATTTGGTCATTTTTCTGGCCCATCACTGTACTTAAGCTGTTTTGATATTTAGCTCAATTTCAATCTGTAAGTGTTAAGGAAGTACACTTAAATCAGGGAACAGCTGTACTAGTTTGAAATGCTGTCACGTGTCTTCATGGCAAAACAGTCACCTTCAAATTGTCTGATTAAAGCTGTACAAGTGAACAGGTAAAGCTGGCATCTCTCTGTGTGTACAGTAGAGAATTGTGAGCTAATTATATCTAGTTTCTAAATAGCTTCTGCAGATAACATACATGGAGTTAAGCCTAGCATGGGCATTACACAGTTAATTGCTCCCAGTAACTTTTGTAAATAATTAAATGTTTTGACATCAGGCTTTAAAGTTAATTGCTGTGGCTCTACATTTCGTCCAGTTAGTAACCACCGTAAATATTCCAAGGAGGGATCTACCAAATTTGTCAGGGGCTACCTGCATCCATGCTGAGTAAAATCAAATGTGGGTCCTACCTTCAGAGATTTGGATTAAAAAGTATTGTAATATGTAACTGTAGCAAATGGTAAACAGAACACAGACCTCTTGTGATGGTTCAAAGAAATCCGTTTATTTTTGAAAAGGCAAACTGTTTTACACCCCCAAATTTTTGTGGGCTAGACAGGGATTGGATGTGAGCCAAGTGTAGCTGCCACCTACAAGCTCTTTCCCCCCAGTTCTGTCTTGGGTCAGGCAGTGTCCACGGGCTCTGGTAACCAATCACAGCCTGACACGCGAGGCAGGTCCCTGTCAGTTACACTGCTCCCAGCTCACATGACTCGCAGCTTGAATCCTTTTCCAAACTGCAAGCCTTGCCACAGGTGAAAGGCTTGCTTTCCTTTCCCACGTGTAACCCCAGAGAAGAAACAAAGTATACAAAATATGGGTTCTCCAGGAGAAATATACTGTGCTAGTGAAATTCAGCAAAAATAGAAAGCCTGTGGAATGTCTTAGGAGAAACAGCAATAGTGAGAAGAGAGGTTTATCCATAGCAAAAGCTTTAAATAAGGTAGATTGTGGCCATTTTTATACCAATTCTGTATGTTTGATATAAAATACATTGGGAAAGCTCAAACTGACTTACAATGCCCACCATAAGCAGTCTCAGTGGAAACGAGCATCAGAGGTGTACTTAATATAAAGCACGTTCAAAACTACTCAGCAACGTAAGCCAAAAGCATTTTGTTTTGAATTTTTATCCTGCTACTGTTTCTCTACTGCTCCAATGTAACCAAATTACAGACAGGCCAACGATTCCTACCAAGGGAATTTCACCCAAGTTAATGAAGGGTGTACTGTTGCTTTAAGCAAAGATGGCATTTCATTCAGTTCCCTTGCTCAACTTTCTCATCAACCAATTTGCAATTATTATTGTTATCACTCCTTTATCCTGCTGTAAGGGGTTTTCTGCAGGAAAACTGGAAACAAATGTAAAATACATCTCAGTTGCACCAATTAAGAAGGAACGGATTGGCTGTGAAACCCTGGAGGGCCCCCTGGGCCCCCGCGCAGTGCAGGTCCAAGTCTGTGGCCGCTGGGCCTGCCTGCCCCCTGTGAGCGGCAGGGGGAAGGGGGGGGGGGGGGGGACAGTGGGACCCAACTGTGCGGGCCCAGGAGCTTCTTCAGGCAGAGTGTGGCTCCGGGAGTGGCTTTGGTGGAGTTTTAGCGCAGACAGGGTTATGATGTGCCCTAGCATCGTCATTCTGTGGAGGGTATAAATCTGACAACTGACTGGGATCTATTGGTCCAGGGTCGAGACGGTGGCCCAGGTCTGGATCTCTATCAAAAGGAAACATCTCCTTGGGGGGAGGCTTGACCTCAGGGCCGGCCTGTGTGTCGTGAGCTGCCGCTGGGGGGGTTCCTGTGGGCCGAGGTGAGACGCACGGGTGCTGCAAGCTGACACTAAGTAGCGGTCCCTTGCCTCCACGCTGGGCTGATGCTTGGGAGGGGCCCCAGGCTCTTGCCACTCCCCGGACGTGTTGCATTGCAGCACTGCACCCCTGTTAGTTTCAAGGGAGTTCAAACTGCAGAAGCCGTGGGGGAAGGAGTGGGGGGTCATAATGGCGGCGCCGCCATCACCCAGCACCGCCAACCACCCCATTGGGCAGCCTCTGAGACAAGGCAGTTACAGGGTCCTTTAACCAATAATAAAAGTCACTCCAATGTGGAGAATACTGCATTGACTCCCCCAGGACGCCTCCCAGTTCCAGGATACTCACAAAGCCATGGTTTCTAGTTCAGCAAATACCACTGTCCTAAACTTATTGGCTGTGCCAACAGTTTGCCCTCTACCGGATAGTGGTTTGCCAAAAAAGTCCCCTGTCGTCATCAGGGTCTGAGGGTCCTTCATTCTGTCAATGCAAAGCCTCTGTTTGGGCTCAAGGGACATTTTTCCTACCCTGATTTACCCCACTGCTCACCTTAAGGTGATGTGCACACACGTTTTGAGTCCTTAAATTGAAGTTGGTGATCGATCCACTCCCTGGTCCAGTGGGTTTCATTACCGGTTGCAGTCCTCTTCATTGCCATCTGATACCCCTAAGTTCGGGCGCCATTTATAACAGATGAACGACATGAACTCCCCTTAGCAGTCATAAAGAAAAATCACTTTATTGCAAAAACCTGGGGTTTTTTAACAGTTTTTATAAGTTTACATTCTTGTGAAGCACAACAAAGTGTTTTAACCAACCCCTATAAACCACAATAAGAACACGTGCGGGTTCTATCACTTGTTTTCCAGGGTTATGTAACTTGTTTTTCACCTCTAGTTTAGCTGAGTCATTCCCAGAATGCTTTTCTGGTTAGCCGAAGTAACAGAAGTGAGCAAGAGTTTTACAGAGTAACAAGGCCCATGTTTTATAAGGTTTTACTTATCCGCAACAACTAATTATTACAATACAAATTACCAAAGTATACTTTAGTCACCATTTACTAAAATATTCAAAGAATTGTTTCTGAGTGAGGGGGTCCTGAGTCCTAATTATGGTTTCAAATACTTTAGCAACTCTAACTGGATCTCCCCTATAAACTCCTGCCACTTTTCTCCATTACATTAAATCCACTATTAAAAATGGGTTTTTTACTGTTACTGGACCATGATTCCTGACCACTTGCTGGAAGGGAGCCATCAGAACTTCCCTGGCATCTCCCCTAACATCTCCTTGCTGCCTTCTAGAGCACCCAACAATCGGACTAAAGTCCTCTGATCTCCTAAAACATTCTCTCTGTTCCAGTCCACTTTCCCACAACCTATTCATGTCTAAACATACTCCCTGGTGATTGATCATTCCCCCCCTATTCTTTGCTTAGGAGCAACCATCAGCTCTAAATCCTCCTCCTCTTCTCACCTGCACTTTAAGCACCTCTGTCCTATGCTGCATACAGAACAACATCTGTTCGACCCTTTGCCTTTCTTTTCCTTTTCAAGTGCTAAAATTAATGGATCTTATCGGGTTGTCCTGCATTCCTTTTGCCATTCTGGACAATTTTTTAGGGTGAAAAAACAAGTCAACATAAGGAACTTCATCCCACTTATTCTCCCTTCTTCAAAACAACATTAATCGCAATATGGTATTTATACCACTCTAGTGTGTTGTTTTGCTTGGCCAGTTTTTGGAAGTGAGAGAGGGCCAAAAAAGGATGGCTCCTAGTGAGAAACTTCTGGGAGTCTTTCCAACCTATGTCACAGCAGAGTCCAAAATTGCTGTTGGCTCTGAGGATGATGGACATGCCACTAGACGAAACTGAGGCCAATTGAAGATGGTGTTACGCCTCTAAGATGAAAACATATTTAAGAAGAAATCAAAACAAGGGGGAGCAACACAGTTTTAGCCAGTGTAGGTAGGCCTGAGAAATATGGTGAGGGAATGCCAGACACAAGGTCAGTGATGAGGGGAGAGGAGCTGCTTCCAGCAACCGGAGCTGGGATTCCAATTTGCAGGCCGTGGTGATGACAATAGGGAAAACAGGCGCTGTCCTCGCTGCAGCCCATGGGTCCAACAGAGGGTGCAGAGGAGCACAACCGCAGCCACCGTGGAGGAAGGAGGTCCCACACTGGAGCCGGGACGGATGCCTGCGAAGGGGGCTCTGTCCAGCAGGAGACCCATGGAGAAGAGAGGCTTTTGCTCCCAAGATGGAACAGCCTGGCCTTAGGCCTGCACCCAGTGGACGAGGACCCCACGGTTGACAGCAGTTTTTGGGATGACTGTCTGCCGCGTAGGGGACTCACAGATGCAAGCAAGATGTGTGTGGAACTGCTGCTCGTGAAGCCAGTGGAAGACCACGCGGAGAGGTTATCATGGAGAACTGTCTCCTCATGTGGATTTGGGAAACCACTCCACGCAACGCAAAGGGAAGGACTCCTCTCCCTCAAGTCACCGCTCGACAGATCCGGTGAATCGAACTGAACCAACGCCACACTGTCACACCAACCTCTGCTTGGGTACTCGTCGGTGGGAAGGGGGGAGGGAGTGGGGAGAAGATCAGTGTCTTTGAGGGTTGTATTATATTTCTCATTCTCCTCCTCTGACTTTGTTAGTAATAAATTCACTTCATAATTTAAGTAGTGCCTGTTTTGTCCATCAAGTGTTTCCTCCCTGCTCCTTTTCTCAACTCATGAACCCTTTTGTTAATTTTTTTTTTCTTCGCTCTTCTCTACCCAGTGTGGTGGGGGAGAGCAAATGAGCAGGTGTTGTGGGTGCCTGGCTTTTTTTGGCCAGCATTCTAAACCACGACAATCAGGTTCCATCCTTAGGCCACTTCTCTTGATCTTCTAGCGTGTAAAGTGGCCACCACTGATTACAAAATTTTATAAGTTTTTCTCATGTAAGGGGATCACCCACACTTTGTTTCCAATGTTTCAAGATACATCACAGGGATGACACCTGTGATACCCCTTTTGAGGTTTTGTTTCCCATTACAACCAAGTACCATTTAGGAGCTCCTAGAAGGGTCTCTAACCCTTCCCTTTTGAAGGGACTCTAACCCTTCCCTATTCCCACCTTAGGTACCTTTAAACCCAACCCTGCAAAGCTTTTGCGGCACCTTACAGGCTGGTTAACACCTTTAAAGTAAAGTAGAGAATGCCTTTATCTTACCAGGGATCTTGCTCCAATTTCCTTTGGATTGGAGATTGAAGGAGGGGATATCTTCTCCGAAAATTGTGCTGTAATAGCAATGACATTCAGAAGAGGGGTGATGACAATCTCTGAGAAGGTGACTGAAAACTCATCAAATAGTTTAGGTTGAAAGGGACATTAAAGATCATCTCATTCCAACCCTCCTGCCATGGGTGAGGGCCCCTTCCACTAGACCAGGATACTCAAAGCCCCATCCAACCTGGCCTTGAACACTCCCAGGGATGGGGCAGCCACAGCTTCTCTGGGCAACCTGTTCCAGTGCCTCACCACCTTCACTGGATAGAATTTCTTCCTAACATCTAATCTAAACCTGCTCTCTGTCATTTTGAAGCCACCAGCACATGAATCAGAGCCTCTGAGCACTTCCATTTCATATTTCTCTGTGTGCCCAGACACTTCTTTTAAATGAATAAATATCTGTGACCTATTTGGGGGCTTTCTGGCAGTCAGTGCTATTTGCCAAGAAATGTTCAGCTGAACTGTAATGTTAGGAAAAGTCTGCCTGGGCTATTAATTTGTTTTAAGTTCAGCTGACAAATATTTTTTGTCTTATGAAGTGGAAACTCCTCCTTCGGGGACATGGCAGCACATGGGTTTCCTTCCCTTGCAAGTCCTGATCAGATGTTGCACCAAGGGTCTTGGCTTTTACAAAAACTGAACATACACAACAGCTAAACAGAGTGAACGAGACGCCAAAAGGATTACCACAGGCAATAAGATAACAAGGGCCCATAGTTTTATCAAAAACGTACTCTCACTTATCCGCAACTAAATCTAATTATACATACAAATTACCACAACGTACTTACGTACAACCATTACTAACATATTACAAGAATTGTTATTCAGCTCACCTAATAAAACACGAGTGAGGGGTCCCTGTCAGTTCCTTAATCTATGTGAGGGTTCATTTAAACAAAATACTTCAGCATACTCTAACTAAGCTTCACCTAAACTACACCTGCCACTTTTCCCGAAACGTGTACCATTAAAATCCCACTAATTAAAAATAGACGGCGTTTTCTTTAAACGATAATGACGTCTGGAGCCATTGTTCCTGACCACATGGCTGGAAGGTACAGCCTCCAAAAACTTCCCTGGCATCTCCCCCTAACATCCCTTTGCTGCCTGTTAGATTTTAGGAACAGCAACCCACCACATCCGGAACTAAAGTCTCTGATACTCATCCCTAAACACATTCTCTTTCCAGCACTTCCCACAACCATTCATGTGAAGGAACACAATATCTTCGCATGGCGACATTTTAAGGATCATTTTTACCCAAGCCACCCCTATATTTTTTTCTAATTGGTTAGAGCCAAACCATCCAAGCTTTCTAAATCCTCCTCTTTCTTTCTCACCTGCACTTAAGCACTCTTCTATGCTGGCCATACAGAACAACATGCTGTTCGAGCCCTGCCTCCTTCTCTCCTATTCAAAGTGCCACTTAAAATTAATGGAAGTCTCTATCGGTGTCCTGGCTTCCTTTGCCACGAGCTTGAGTGACATTTCAGAGGAATGAAAAAAACGAAAAGCAAACATAAAACACTATCATCCCCACTAATTCTCACACATTACTTTCAAAGGCAACATTAATCCAATATCGGGTAAAGGAGTCATATATACCATCAGATGATATCGATTTCAGGATTTTTCGCTTGCCCCCAGTTTTTGAAGTCGGGAGGGCCAAAAAAGATGGCTCCTGTGAGACAACGTTCTGATCTCCACCAAGTCAGAACAAGCAGCCAATTGCTCGTCATGGACACGTTGAGCTGATGATGGACATACCACTGACCAAACCTGGGCACAATTTGGAAGATATAAAGGAGGTTACGCCTCTGTGAAAACAATAATATTTAAGAAGAAAAATCCCAAAACAAAGAGCAAGGCACCACAATTTTAATGCCTACAGAGTAGTAGGCTGAAAGAAATTAATGGTGAGGAGGAAATGCAAAACGACCTACCAAAGATTCTAGGAATGACGGCGAGGAGTGCATGCTGCCACGGCACCGGAGCTGAAACACTCTCCTTAGACCACCATAAAGCAACCCACCATTGAGCAGTAAAGAAGGTGCTGACAAATGCTTTGAACAGGCGCGATCCTCCGACCCTAGAGGTCCAATAGAGAAGAGTGCCCAGAGAAGCCCAACGCCGATCAGCCCGGGAGAGCGAACAAGTCCCCACATTGGAACGCGAACACGCCGGAATGCCGAGGAAGGGGCTCTGTCCAGCAGAGAACCACCATGGAGGAGAGAGGCTTCTGCTCCAGATGGTGGGTAAGGATATAAGAACTAAGACACAGACCTTCAGCCTTAAGGCCCGCCAAGCACCCAAGGTGATACAGAGGGCCCCAGGCTGCAAGCACAAAGTTGTTGGGAAAATGACTATAACAACTCGCCCGAATAGGGGGACTCCGTACAATAAAGCGACTCTCAGATCATGGTATCCTTTGTTGGATGCTGCCTCCCAAAGAAAGCTCTAACGAGATGTAAAATGGGGAAAACCCCACCTCCGCAGAAAGGATACATGGACACTGTCTCATCCCAATGGGAGGCACGCAACCCACACAAAGCAGCAACGCCAAGGAAGGGACACACCCTCTCGACTCAGCAACCGAGTCTGAACGATAACGGCTGAATGAAAACTGAACCACGCCACACCCCTTCTACCACCCACTATGCTTGACGTCGTGGGAAGGGAGCGAGTGGGGAAGAAAATGATCAGTGCCTTTCCTGAGGTGTATTTGATATTTTCTCTCATTCTTGTCCTCCATTTCTGACTGTCATGTAATAAATTCACGTGCATATCCTCCAAGTTAGCTGTACCTACTTGTATTTGTCCATCAATGTTGTTTCCCCCCTGCTCCTTTTCTCAACTCTCTAGAACCCTTTAGTTCAATTTTTTTTCTCTTGCGCTTTCTGCCCAGTGTTGGTGGAGAGCAAGGCGAATGAGCAGGTGACGTGTGGCCTGGCTTTTTGGCCAGGCATTCCTAAGCCACGACAATCAGGGTCCACTACTTTAGGCCACTTCTCTTGATCTTCTAGCGTGTACTGGCCACCACTAGATTACAAAAATTTAAGCTTTTAATTTCATGTAAGGGGATCAAAACCCACAACGGTGTTATCCAATGTTTCAAAGTACATCAACGAAGGATGACACCTGTGTAACCACTATTTGAGTTTGATTTCACCCATTTACGAAACCACGAGTACCATTTAGGAGGCTCCTAGAAGGGTCTCTCAACCCTTCCCTTGAAGGGACTCTAACCTTCCCTATTCCCACTCTTAGGTACCTTTAAACCCAACGCAAAGCTTTTTGCGGCACCCTTACAGGCTTAGGGTTAACACTTTAAAGTAAGTAGAGAATGCCTTATCTTACCCAGGTATCTTGCCTCCAATTTCCTTTGGATTGGAGATTGAAGGTTCTCTCCAAATAATCCCTCGTGCTGCTGGACAGGCCCTGCTATCCCTTGCATTCATTCGAAATTCAAGGGTTAATGTTCCCACCTGGATGCCAAAACATGTTCCACAAAATCGAAAATATAAAAAAAAAACAATCTTAACACCGAACTGTAGCTTAAGAAAGCAGAATATCCTTTACTTGAAGGATGCACAACGGGCGATTCTTCTCCGAACAATTGTCTGCTCAAATAGCAATAGCCATACATTCAGAAGAGGGTGATGACAAATCTCTGAGAAGTTGAACCTGAAAACTCATCAAATTAGTTCTAGAGTTGAAAAGGCCGCACATTAAACAAATACTCAAGTCTCACCCTCCTGCACAATGGGTGAGGGCCCTGTCCATAGACCAGGATACTAAAGCCCCATTCCAACCTGGCTTGAAAACACTCCCAGGATGGGGAGCCACAAGTTTTCCTACCCATCGGGGCAACCTTTACCGTGCCCTCACCACCTTCACTGGAAGAATTTCTTCCTAACATACTAATCTAAACCTGCTCTCTTTCAGTTTTGAAGCCACCAAGCACATAATCAGAGCCTTGAGGCACTTACCATTCTCATATTTCTCTAGTGGCCCAACACTTGCTTTTAATGAAATAATATCCTGTGACCTATTTGGTAGTCTGGGCAGTCAGTATGCCTATTTGCCAGAGAAATGTTTCAGCTGGAACTGTAATGTTAGAAAAGTCCCTGCCTGGGATTAATTTGTTTTAAGTTACAGCTGACACAAATCTTCTTTTGTCTTCTGAAGTGGCAAACTCCTCCTTCGGGGACAGGCAAGACATGGGTTTCCTTCCCTTGCAATCCTGATCAGATGTGTTGCACCAAGGGTGCCTTGGCTTTTACACAAGCGAATGAACTACAGTATGGTCTTCTTTGCCCCCTATTTGCTTGCATCTTTTCCAAAGATTTAATCAGCCAACAGTAGAAAGGTTTACTTGAGACCTTATTTTATATTTTCTCCTCTCATGGTTGACCCTTGGCTGAAAGCCAAAGCACCACGACGTTCCCTCCCCCCACCCAGAAGGAGAAGGAGAGATGGGAAAAGCCCAATAAACACCAAACATTTATGGCTTTAGACTTAAAAATAACACTATTTTAGAGACAAAGGATTAATATGCTCCAAAACAATGATTACAACAGGACTCAGAAACAAAGAACTAAATTGCAAAAATAGCATTTATTACAAGGCCCACTAAGAATACTATGCACAGGAAAAAAAAACGAAGACAGATGGGAAAAAAACCTTCATGGAGGAAGGAAAAAAAAACACGGACAATTTTACAGCACATACCTGTTTTCTGTCTGCGAACCTGTCTCTCCCAGTCGCCCCTCCCAACTACCTCCATGCCTCCCGTGCGCAAGGAGGGCAGGCGGATTAGAGTTTTAAACAATGGATACAGCTAACTCATTACGGTTGCATCCAGCACCATAGCAAGAAGACCTTCTTACAGTCCAAGCTGCCTGGAACGTGCTCGTTTTCCCAAAACGAAACAGTCAGTGTATAACTGCTGGTGGCACTGGATTCTTTTTCTATAATACCCTCTAATGGAGAGAAAGGGAAACCAGTCCTCCAAGGCAATGCATGCTTTATTCGCTGAGGGCCAGGCCACTCTCAAAGTCTCTGCAGAACGCAACGTTATCATTCCAAGCAAATCCACCTCACTTCCAGACATGGGGCGGGAAGGAACGGACGAGCGGTCACGACACACCTCTTCCCCCCTTTTTGGCTATGATCAGTCCAGTCTTCCAGGCCAGTTTTTACTCGGGCAGCAGCCGGACCTTCTCTTTTTAGTACAGGACAGTCACCTAAACATGAGAAAATAGTCATGGAGAACAGTGTTGTTTTCTTCAGTTGCAGACACCACAAGCAAAAAAAAAAAAAAAAAAAAAAAAAAAGCACAGAAAGCACCGGTCTTCTCTTCGACTCTCTTACCTTGTGTCTTCATTTTTATTCTTACACTCCTTCACCTCCTCATCTGTCTCCCCGTGCAGATGAGATACGTACTAACATCCTAAAAACGTAAATGGCTGCAACACCCAAACTCTTCTTGACCGAACGTTTTCAAATTCATTCTTTAAGCTACGAAGACATAATGGTCATACCAGGATAGTGTTGTAATACCTGTTGATGCAAGCTTTGCCAAGGCCTGGACCAGCAGAGACCTGTATCACATCAAACACCTCAGCCACGCGCACGAATGGGCATGGTTGCTCCGAAAACAGGATGGCCAAGGCTCCTTTTGTGGGAGAATGAAGAGGAAAGCTTCTAGAACTTTCTCACAGGAGCACGTATCTTTGTGGTTCTTCGGCCCTCCCCTATTACCCCAAAATGATAAGAACAGACGAGCAAAAACCAGACAGACCTAGACACTCCTTATGCTTCCTTCATCACCTGAGCAGCGTAGAATCCGAGTTCCTGCATTGTTCACACACCATTGAAATGACACTGGTGATTTGTTATTGTTCACTCCTCTTCTTCCTGATACTAGACAAGGGACGATGGGCTTTCCAGTGTCGTTTATCTCAATACACATTCTAAAGTACACAACGAGCTTCAGCCGTCAGAACCCAGATAAAGCAAACACAACCCACCAAGCAGTTAGCAAATAGGGACGTAGCGTGACAGGGACAAACTGGCCTACGAGAGACTCGCGAACAAACGGACATGTGGGCCATCTCTTTGCTTTGGCCTCGCACATACCAGCAAAGACTCGGAACCCTAGCACAACCACCCCCGCCGTTTTCACACCAATTCCCATGCCTTCCCAGGCGTTTTTGAGGATTACTGCTGAGCGAGAACAAGCCAGGCCGACCATCTCAGGAGTATGACGATAGCTCGAACACGTAGACAGGCTCCATTGACGCATCAGTAACTCTAAGAGCACAACGACGCCAGGAGAATTCAATCTTTACCGGTATACACGGTGTAGATACTGTTCTCTCTCCCCCTCCCTCCTATTTCGTGCACAGCAAAGTGACCCTCGGTGCAACGGTCCAATCGATTTCAAAAACTGACGTCCAAGCCAAGCCCAAGAGGAGCCCAGCTGGCAGCCTGCCGAAAATCCAGTGAAGCCAGTGAGTTATAGTGAAGAAGCAGCAAGCAGTAGCAGAACAAACCCCACACACCAACAACCCCTTGCGTGCGCAGACCCAACGGTAGAGTACAATGGCAGTGCGAGACCTGCGTGACGATCTCGAACCGCCAGCAGGAGGCACCTCCAATGCCAACCAGCGACCGACCCAGCTGACCTAGAGCAGCACATCACGGACAGGGATAAACATCCACCACGTATCTGCCAGCTCTCCAGAGACACAAATGAGCATAACTACCAGCAC
>VKON01003499.1:0-15794 GCA_009741485.1 Malurus cyaneus samueli | reverse complement strand
GCAAGTGCTTGGAGTGGCGCTCCACCCTGATCCGCCACCAGTGGATCCACACTGGGGAACGGCCCTACGAGTGTGGGGAATGTGGGAAGAGGTTCAGAGAGAAGTCCCATCTGATAACGCACCATCGCATCCACACTGGGGAGAGGCCCAACGAGTGTGGGGAATGTGGGAAGACCTTCAGTCAGAGCTCCCACCTCATCTCCCACCAGCGCATCCATACACACCGGGGACAGGCCCTAATTGTGTTCTGAGTGTGGGAGGAGGTTTCAGACCAGCTCAGTTCTCGTCAGGCACCAGCGGATTCACACTGGGGAATGGCCCTACAACTGTGGGGAGTGTGGGAAGGGCTTCAAACGCAATTCTACCCTCATCAAGCACCAGCGCATCCACACTGGTGAGAGGCCCTATGAGTGTTCCGAGTGTGGAAAGAGCTTCTCCAGCAGCACTAACTTGGCCCAACACCGACGGAGGCACTGGTAAGTGAAGTCCTGTGAGTGCCCTGACAGCTCAAAATGCTTCATCTGCTGCTCCAACTTCATCCTCCATCGCAGGACCCAGTTTGGAAAGAGCCCTGGTGACCCACATTCCCAGTGATCCATGTTAGGAAGACACCTGTCCCTTTCTCTGCCCCTGGGACTGATGTGAGGTGGGATGGAAGAATATGAGGGTCTGGCCATGCCCCTGTCATTATATCTGATCCCACCTCAGGTCATTGCCAGGGACAGGGAAAAGGACTCTTTCTCTCTCCTGAGGGAAGAAGGATGTTCTTTCTGGGCAGGAAAAAATACATGATCAGGAGGAGCCCTTTGGTGCTAACACAGTTTTCCATGTAAATTATTTGTTTGTTGTTATCCCTTCCTTTATCAATATTGTTGCTGTTCCTGTTTGTTTCTTATCTCGTTTGCTGCTCCCAGTAATTGTTCTATCCAGCCGGGAATCTTTGCCTTTTGTGCTGCAAAACGACAGCCTGCAGGAACAGAGGGACAGGGCAGGGACAGCGTGGGACAGCCTGGGCTGGAGGGGCACAGGGATGGGCAGCAGCTGAAAGGCTCTGACAGAGCCAACTTGGGCTGCACTTTGGCCACTATGGCTGCTGGCCCTGGCCTGGGGCCAGGAGGGGACAAGTGGCCCTTGCAGCCCTGGGGCCTATTGCCTCCTTGTCCTGCTCCACAGCCTGGCAGGGCCGCCCCATGGTCCTGCCCTTGGCATTGCCCATCCCCACATCCCAGTGGCCCGGGAAGAGCCCTGAGCAATGAGGGAGGGACAGGATCTGCCTTGCCAGGGGCTGGGGCTCAGGGCTGGGCCCTTTGGACTCCTGAAACACATCCAGGTTTGCTCAGCATCACAGACACCTTTCCCTTGTTTGTCCCCAGCTGTCATCACTGCCCCCAGTGCTCTGCTCCAACTGGAACCTGGGGACACTTTCTCAGTCCTGTCCCTGTGGGGGATCCATTTAAACTACAAGGAACTTCAGGGTTACAATCTCACTTATAATTCTTGAGGAATGTTTTCAACACACCCTGAGGGACTGAGTGTGATGCCGAACAGCCCAAAGGCCCCAAGAGGGATTGCGTCCTGGGCTGCTGAAGCTGGCCGGGCTCCTGGCACAGAGGCAGCTCCTGGCAGGGGCAGCGCTGCAGAGAGACAGCTCTGGCCAGGAGCAGCTCCTGTGCACGGCCCAGCAGGGCTGGGGCACTGCCAGGGCATCTCAGGGACACGGGCAGGGCACAGCCAGAGCTCCAGGGCTCAGCACTGCCAAAGGGGCTTGCTGCCATGGCTCAGAGGGGCTGTGCCAGAGCGGCACCTCTGGGGCTGTGTCACAGAGCCAGCGAGCAGCTGTGATGGCAGAAAGGGGCTGTGTGACAGCATCACTGAGTGCAGTGTGTGAGGTCACAGATTGGGATGTGACATCATAATGTGGGTTGTGTGAGGTCATTGAGCAGTGACAGCATCATGGAGGGGACTGTGTGACATCACAGAAAGGGCTGTGACATCATTGTTTTGCTATATGACATCACAGAGCAGGCTGTGGTGTCACATGATGGGCTGTGACATTACAGGGTGACTGCATGACATCACAGTGCAGGCTGTTGGATCTCTGAGTGGGTTGTGACATCATAGAGCAGGCTGTGACATCACTGTCTGATTGTGTGACATCATAGAGACGAGGGTTGCAACCATCACAACTGTGATTGATGTGACATCATAGAACAGAATGTGACATGAGAATGTGGTGATGTGACATCACAGAGCTCATTGTGACATCACAGAGTGGGCTGTGAAGTCATAGAGCACACTCTGCCTTCATAGAAGGGGCTTTGTGACATCACTGAGCAGATGTGTGACATCACAGAATGGGTATTGTGAGGTCACAGAGTGGGCTATGACATCACAGAGCAGCTGTTTGGTGTCAGACAAAGCTGTGACATGTCAGAGTGGGATGTGACATAGGAGGTGGCTCTGTGACATCACAGAACTGGGTATGACAGGATGACAGGGTGACAGTGTGACATCACAGACTGTTCTGTGATGTCACAGGGCAGCTTGTGTGACATCGTAGAGTTGGCTATGGGCTGAGAGGTGTGTGACATCACAGAGCAGGCTGTGACATCACAGTAGGGGTTGTGACATCACAGGGGGCTGTGTGACATCACAAGGCAGCTTGTGTGACCTCACAGAAGACATTGTGATATCACATAGCTGCTTAATGACATCACAGAGGCCTATGTGACATCCCAGGGGGCTGTGCGAGGTCCCAGGGGGCTGTGTGAGGTCAATCGGAGGTTTCAACGCTGGCTGAAAGCCAGGCACCTACAACACCTGCTCACCCACTCTGCCCCACCACCACTGGGCAGAGAAGAATGAATGGAAAAAAAATTAGCAAAAGTGTTCATGAGTTGAGATAAGGAACAGGGAGGAAACATTTTGAAGGACAAAACAGGTTCTACTTAAGTTACAGAGTGAATTTATTACTAACAAAGTCAGAGGAGGAGAATGAGAAATAAAATCAAACCCTCAAAGACACCGATCTTCCTCAAAGACACCGATCTTCCTCAAAGACACTGATCTTCTCCCCACTCCCTCCCCCTTCCCACTAACAGTGCAAGGAGCAGGCTGGAGGAACAGGGTACGGGGTTGGTCAGTTCATCACTGCATCGTCTGCAGCTGCTGAGGGAGAGGAGTCCTTCCTTGCGTTGCCGTGGGGTCCCTCCCACAGGAGAGCAGTCCGTGGAAACCTCTCTGGCGTGGTTCCACTCTCACTAGCAGCAGTCCACACACATCGGCTGCAGCGTGAGTCCCCCCAGGAGCACACAGTCATCCCAAAACTGCTGCAGCGTGGGGTTCCTCGTCCCCTGGTTGCAGTCCCAAGGCCAGGCTGTTCCATCTCGGGAGCAAAGCCTCTCTCTCCGTGGGTCTCCTGCTGGACACAGCCCCCATATCCGCATCCGCCCGCTCCGGCCTGGGGACCTCCCTCCTCCATGGGCTGCAGGTGGATCTCTGCACCCTCTTGGACCCCATGGGCTGCAGGGGAAAGCCTGCTCCACCATGGTCACCATGGGCTGCAAGGGGGACAGCCTGCTCCACCATGGTCACATCTGCTCCACCATGGTCACAGGTGCTCCACCATAGTCACCATGGGCTGCGAAGGAATCCTGGCTCCACCCATGGTGCACCATGGATGCAGGGACCACCTGCTTCCACCATGGTCACATGGGCTTGCAGGCGGGCAGCCTTGCTCCACCATGCGCCCATGGCGCAGGGACAGCCCTGCTCCACCATGGGTCCACTGCAGGGGGGACAGCCTGCTCCACCAAGGTCACCATGGGCAGGGGACAGCCTGCCCACATGGTCACCATGGGCTGCAGGGGACAGCCTGCTCACCATGGTCACCATGGGCTGCAGGGGGACAGCCTGCTCCACCAAGGTCGTCACCAGCAGCCTGCAAAGGAATCCTGGCTCTGGCACTTGGAGCAGCTCCTCCCCGTTCTTCTCCACTGACCTTGGTGTCTGCATCACTCACATAGTCTCAGCTTCACCTCCTCTGGCAAAACTACTGAGATCCCTCTCTTTGTTTGATTTCCTCTTAAATGTGTTTTCACAGAGGCGTAACAACCATCTCCAATTGGCACAGGTTTGGTCAGTGGCATGTCCATCATCCTCAGAGCCAACAGAGATTGGCTCTGCTGGACATGGCAGAAGCCTCCAGAAGTTTCTCACAGGACCCATTTTTGCCGTCCACTTCCAAAACTGGGGCACAGCAAAACCAAACATCTGTTTGAAGGTTTTTTTTTTCTTTACCTCATTCAGGGAGGGAAGCAGTCCTCTAAGGCTGGCTGGCTCCATACTGAAACCAAGAGCAAAACTTTACTCTTGAGTCTAACACAGCTCCCTCCAGGCATTCAGTCACTCCAGGCGTGGGCCACCACCCCACTGCTATGATTAGTCCTCCAAGGCCAGGTCATTTATATTCTCGGGTCTCCCACCAGACACAGTCACCTCAGGAACAGCCTGCTCCTCCATTGCAGCACCGGTGACTATGGCAAAGACCTCCTCCTCCTCCCCTTCTCCACTGACCCAACTGCTCCCTGCCATGAAGCTCCTCAAGGACTCCCAGCTCCAAGTCCCAGCTGAAGCTCTGGGTGCCTTCCTGGTGCAGGGTGGGTCTTTCCCCCTCAGAGAACCCTGGGTTTGGCATGCTGCTCATCCTCATGTGGGATCTCTGGAAGTTTTCATCCCCGTTGGATTCCTGTGCTGTGGAGACACTGAAAACAGCCTCCTCCATGAGGTTCTGCAGGGGGTATGTATTCTCCCTGCTCTCCAACCTCAGCTCATTTTCTGGGGCAGGAGGCACAAGGAGAGGATGGGATTCGCCTCCGTGCCAGAGGGAAGAGGAAGGAAATCCGCTCCAATCCATCCCCAGCAGGACGGTGTCGGCAGCGGGGTTGTCCTGCAGCCAGGGATCATGCTGCTCTTGGAGGAGAAGAGAGGGGTAAAGGGCAGTGAGTTCCTCCTCACCTGCCTGGGGGTCCTGGAACATCTTCCTCTTCTTCACAGCCTCCTCCTTTATCCGGCCAAGGTTTGGGAATGGGAAATCCTGGTTTAGGGGGAAAACAAGGTGTGAGCAGGTTGGTTTGTGGGCTGCTCCTGTCCAAGCCTGTTTCTAGAAGTCACCAGGTATATCATGAGTGTAAAAGCCTCTAAAACACTGTTCTGGTTTTAACTGGCAGGAGAAATGAACCCCACCGAACTGCCCAAGAGAGATTAAGGTGGGGGTTACAATTCACAAAAGAGATTACAAGAAATACAATGACACTGATTAACCCACAGAGGCAGAGTATAGCCAGGCACCCCGGGACAGGAACAGAACAGTGTTCATTAGTTCCTGTGCTGATCACCAAGTGGTCCCCTTGCATGCAAAACAAAAGGAAAGAAAACAAAACCTGATGGTTGGAGTGGTGGTCACAGTCTTGTCAAAGTGATGGTCACAGTCTGGTGGAAAGCAGTGGTCGCAGTCCTGTTGGAGTTCTGCTCCTCCTCTGGATCTGTTGAGTAGTGCCAGAAGTCCCAAAGCCCAAAGGCTTTATATGCTCAGGTTCAGCAGGGAATGCTCAGTACCTCCCCCAGGGCGGGGAGTTTCACAATGGAATGATGTCACCTGTGACTCATGGGACATTTGGGGGTCCTTGATGGTGTCAGTCCTTGCATCTCCCCATTGTGTGAGTGTCATGAGTCCATATGGCCCATTAGCAGAGGTGACCCTCAGGCTGGGTGGGACTGTGCTGTGCTCCCCGGAGGAGTTATCACAGCTGAGTGTGGGTTGAAGAAAAGGAAACAATGCCCGCCTGGAAGGCTTTTCTCTCTCTTCCTCATCTCATTTAACACCCAGCTCATAGCCTGAGGGCTCGGGGTGCACTGGGCAGCTCCTGCAAATGACCCATCATTAGCAGCCCATCAGAAATGACCTAAGGAAAGCAATGCTCCAGTTTGGTACACCACAGTGCTGAACTGGCACCCTGCTCCTAAACCAGGGCAGGCTGGCTGAATTTCATTTAAGATTTTCTCCACGGTTTAAGCCAAGCAACCCATAAACAGGGTCCCTTCCACCCCAATCATTTGGTGATTCTGCCAGGGACTCACATCTTTCCTTCTTCCCTCTGCTTTAGTAAGTGCTGAATGTCCACAAAGCAGCCTTTGCTGCCTCTCTGAGAGCCCACAGAAGCTGCGACCTTTCACCTGCCCTGCACAGCTCCCTTGGGAGGCACAGCAGAACCAGCACCGGGGCCTCAGGAATTGCTCTGATCCTGGCACACATCAGGCTCGAATTCCAGATTCCAAAGGAAAAACAGAAAGCTCTTGGGTAAAGCCAGTGGAGCAAGATCTTAAATTATATTACAGTAGCCAGCCTCACCTGGTTGCAGGAGCGGTGCCATTTGACTCTGTGGGTGAACCAAACTGGGATTGGGTCCCATTAGTCATTTCTGATGGGTTGCTAATGATGGGTCATTTGCGGAGCTGCCCAGTGCAGCCCCTGACCCTCAGGCTATGAGCTGGGTGTTAAATGAGATAAGGAAGAGAGAAAAAGCCTTCAGGCAGGGCATTGTTTCCTTTTCTTCACACCCCAACTCAGCTGTGATAATCCTCCAGGGAGCACCAGCACAGTCCCACCAGCCTGAGGGGTCACCTTGCTAATGGGCCATCATGGAATCAATGGCACCCATCAATGGGAGTGCAAACTGACACATCAAGGACCCCCAAATGTCCATGAGTCACAGGGTGACATCATTCCATTGTGAAACTCCCCGCCCTGGGGGAGGTACTGAGCATTCCCTGCTGAACCTGAGCATATAAAGCCTTTGGGCTTGGGGACTTTGGTCACCAGCTCCACTCAACAGATCTAGAAGAGGAGCAGAACTTCCACAGGAGCACCACTTCAACAGGACTGTGAAGGACTGGCACTTGGCAGGATCTCGACCATCACTGACCAACAGGGAACCAGGTTGAGCTCAACCTTTGTGAGTTAAACCCAGTTTTCTCTCTATTGCTGTATTTATTATTATCTCTAGTGAACTGTGACCTCAACCTGTAATCTCTCTTGGGTAGTTGAGTCAGGTTAATTTCTCCTGCTGGTTTACTTTCAAACCAGCACAGTTTTTTTAAGCTGTTGGATCTCAGGGCTCCAAAGCGAGCAAAAACATCTCTGGGGGATGTCCACTGAGGTGTCCCCAGGAATGTTTTTTCTGGTAGTCCTGGTAGCCTCTGCCAGCACAGCCCCCATGGTAGGTGGGGGGATGCAGGTCACTCCTGCAGTGGGGCTTGGGGTCCCCATGTCAGGCACCGCTGCTCCAGCCCAGAACCAAGGGCTACGGACCCCCTGGGAAAGCCAGAGGTGGGGGAAATTCGGGACCCCTGGAGTGAGGAGTGTGGAGAGCAGCAATAACAATAACCAGGAACCCCTGGCAGTCTGGAGGAGGGGGAGTCCCAGGGGGTCTTAGAGTGACTTCTGTGACACCAAGGACCCAAAGTGGGAAAGCCAGAAAGAGGGACCCAGATTCCCTGGAACCCTCACACTACAGAGGGGAAAAGGGGGGATCTTGACCCCGCCAAAGCACTGAGGGAGAAGTGACCAATAGTAGTCCAACCTGACATCCCCAAGTGGGACACCACAGGACCCAATGGAGACCAAGAGGGAGAACTTTGGAATTGCCGAGGACCCCCAACAGTCTGGGGAGGTTTGGAAACAGGTAGAGTGGCCCAAGATGGGGAGACTGAGAGAGGAAACCCTTGGAAAGTTTTTTTGGGCTAATCTTGGTGTTTTGGAGGTTTTTGTGTTACCTGGCACCTGTGGCTTGGCAGGATTAATGCACAACCCAATGCACTCATCCCTTGTTTTTCCCCCAAAGCAGGATTTCCCATTCCCAAACAATGGCTGGATAGAGATGGAGGCTGCGAGGAAGAGGAAGACGTCCCAGGACCCCAGGCAGGTGAGGAAGTAGTCACCCTCCTTCCCCCACTCTTGCTCCCATTTCCCAGCCCAGCATTCCCCGGCTGCAGGACAACCCGCTGCCGACACCGTCCTGCTGGGGACAGATTGGGGGATCTCCTTCCCTCTGGCACGGAGGTGAAATCCCATCCTCTCTTTGTCCTTCTCCCCAGACAAAGAGTGAGGTTGGAGAGCATGGAGAGACAAATCCCCCACAGAACCTCGTGGAAGAGCTGTTTTGAGCGGCTCCACAGCACAGGAATCCAATGGAGAGGAAATCCACGGAGATCCACAAAAAGAGGGCTCCAAACCAGCCAGAGTGCTCTGAGGGAAAGACCCACCCTGCCAGGAAGGCACCGAACTTCAGCTGGAGCTTGGAGCTGAGTCCAGACAGGCCACACGGGGAAGAAGCCCTACAAGTGCTGGAGTGTGGGAAGAGCTTCAGCGGAGCAACGATCCTGATCCGTCACCGCTGATCCACACTGGAGAATGGCCCTACGAATGTGGGAGTGTGGGAAGGGCTTCACAGCTCACACCTGATCCACCACCAGACGCATCCACAAGGGGAGAGGCCCTACTGAGTGTGTGAGTGTGGGAAGAGGTTTTACAGCTCCAGTCTTCTCAAACACCAGCGCATTCACACAGATGAGAGGCCCTTCCGCTGCCCCGACTGTGGGAAGGGCTTCAGCACAACCCACCTCATCCAGCACCAGGCATCCACACTGGGGAGAGGCCCTATGAGTGTTCTGAGTGTGGGAAGAGGTTTCAGCCAGCTCCAATCTCCTCCTGCATCCAGCGGATTCACACGGATGAGAGGCCCTTCCGCTGCCCCGACTGTGGGAAGAGCTTCAAGCAAACCTCACCTTGTCAGCACCAGCGCATCCACACTGGGAAGGCCCTACGATTGTCCAGTGTGGGAAGAGCTTCAGCCGCTCTCACTTGCTCACCACGACGAGCCCGTAAGGGAAGCCCTGTGAGTGCCCCGAGTTTGGGAAGAGCTCCGTGCGCTGCTCCAACTTCATCCCCATCAAGAACCAGGTTGGGCGAGACCTGGTGACCCATTCCGGTGATCCCGTTGGACACCTGGCTGGTGGTCTCCACATCCTCCTGGATCCCTGTAAGCACCTGCATGAGCACAGGGGCAGGAACCCATCCAGACTCAGATTGACAGTGGAAAATCATTAGAAAGGACCGATTTGTTGAATCCAATATGTCCCCTGCTCTGTTCGTTTTCTTCTGGTGGCATCAAGCATTAGTCTGTGGCGTAGAAATTAAATAAAGATCTAAAGCCATACCATTTAGGATTGGGGGTGAATTGGGTTCAGGGAATATTTGGGGGGATTTGGTGTTTGGGACTGCCCAGCCAGGTCCAGGCCCACGATCTCATAGTTGTGCTGGCAGAACGTGTCCACCTGAGCGTGTCTGTTCTCCAGGAATTCCGGTTGTCTGTCCCAGTCCCTGGCCTGGGTCTTCCCATCCGGGCTGTGCCCCCAAAGTGCCCAAATCGCTGCTGAAGTGCCCAAGCTGCTCCCAGCTGGGGCTGTTCCTGTCCACAAACCTCTCCTGGTCGGTGCATGGAGGCTGGGAGGGGGTTTGGGACTCCCGGAGACACTGAGAGGAGCTTTTGTGGCTCTTGGGGCATTTGTTGGTAGGATGCTGTTTGGGGTTTTGGGGGATGTGTGAGGGAATTTGGGGTCCTGGCAGGCTGTGTGGCTTGGAGAGAAGTTGGGTGGGTTTTGGGGGCCATGGGAAGGGGTTTTGGTGGCTCTTGGGGTCATTTATATTGCAGGGAGTTGTTGGGGGATCCTGGCCAGGAGCTTTGGGGTGGTTTGAGGGGTCCAAGATTGGCTGTGGGGCTGGGAGAGGGTTTTAGGGTGTGTTGTGACCCCTACAGACCCCCAAAGTTGCCACCAGACCCCACCCCCAAGATGCTGCCAGGGCTTTGGGCTCCTGTTGGGTTTGTCCTCTCACTGCAGGAGAAGGTGAGGGGGGGTCCCCAGGGGCCGTGTCCCCCCTGAGCTGTGTGACCCCCTCCCCATCCCAGTGTCACCTCCCTCCCGCTGAGCTGGCTCCTGCCCCCCCAGAGGGAATTTGGGGAGGGGGCAGAGGGGGTGGCAGCCCCCGGCGGGGGATGAGCCCGAGGCAGCGCCCTTTGCTCAGCACCGAGCTGGGCTCGGGGCCGCAGGAGGAAGAGGCCGATGGGAAGCAGCTCCTGCAGGTGGGACAGGGCTTGGGGTCAGGGCAAGGTCCTGCCCCGCACACCCGGCTCAGGTGGGCACTGCCCCGGGAAGGGAGCGGGACATTGCCATCCCCACGGATCAGGGCTGGGAGCAGCACCTGGGCCAGGGGAAGGAAACACTGGGAGACTGGGACTACACTGGGAGTGAGGGTGGGACTGGGACACACTGAGAGTGATGCTGGGAAATGATGAGAGACTGGGACCACACTGGAGCTACTGGGAGAGACTGGTACCACACTGAGAGGACTACACTGGAGGATGGGGCTGGGACCACACTGAGAGGACTGGACCTGGGAGCTGGGAGTGACTGGAGACTGGGACCACGCTACTGGAGAGCGATTGGGAGAGACTGGAGTGATGGACATGATACTGCTGGGCGCCACTGAGATCATAGTGGAGTGACTGGGACTGATACTTGGGGCCACTGTGGGCAACAGGGATGCATACTGGGAACTGGAGAGCCAGCTGGCAGGTAACTATGAACGCAACTGAGGAGTGACTGGATCACATTGGGAGTGACTAAAGCAGCTGCTGGGAATTTCACATTACAACTGGATATGCTGAGCAACTGCAACACGAGGACTGGGAGTTGCTGTGGGCAACCTGAGAATGCATGCTGAAAATAATGGGAGGAATTGAGAGTGACTGGGATCATGCTGGGGGTAACTGGTTACTGGGAGAGACAGGAGTCACAGGATCATACTGTGATGAACTGGAGACCATGTCCAGAGCAAGTGGATCCACATGTGGGATCATATTGGGAGTGACTGGTTGATCTATACTGGATATGACTTGGCACTGACAAGAAGTGGCTGGCGATAATACTGGAGTCTACTGGGGTCATACTGAGCATTGACAGGTGACTGGGATCACAATGGGGATTTTTGTCATCATTCTGGTAGTTTACTGGCTGATTGAACTGGGAGTGGCTCCGATCATACTGGGATCATGCTCAGAGTGACTGGGATTAGATTAGGTGTGAATGGAAATTTACTGGGGGTTACTGGGGAGCTGCTAAGGCCAATGCTGGGAGCCATTCAACATGCAACTGGGCAACTGGGAGCAACTGGGTTAATGCTGGAAGCAAATTGAAAACTGGAAGCGGGTCATGCTGGTGACAACTGGGATGTACTGGGAGTGACTGGGATAATCCTGGGGGCAACTGAACCCTGCTGAGGTAACTGGGAGTGCTGGGAATGACTCCCAGAATGTTCAGGGCAACTGGGATATACTGGGAGTGTGTGAGACCATAAGGTGTGACTGGGACACACTGGGAGCCACTGGGAATGTGCTGGAGGATGGAGACGCACCCTGTGCCTCTCGGCACTGCCCAGAACAGCATCTGTGATGTCACAGCCCCCTCTATGATGTCACAAGACAATGCTTGGATGTCACAAGCGATCGATGAGGCACAGACTCCATACTGGTATGCAAGACATTTATTGCACAGTAGTAAATTCCTTTTATATTTGCCGTGGTTTAGAATGCTGGCCAAAAGCCCACCCAACACCTGCTCATCGCTCTCTCCCCACCACCACTGGGTTGAGAAGAGCAAAGAAAAAAACAAAAGTTCATGAGTTGAGATAAGGACAGGGAGGAAACGCTTGGTGACAAAACAGGCTACTTAAATTAAAGTGAATTTATTATAACAAAGTCAGAGGAGAAAAGAAATAAAAAAAACCACTAAAAACCCGATCTTCTCCCCACTCCCTCCCCCTTCACAACAGAAAAGCAGGGGGGGTGAACAGAGTGTGGGGTTGGTCAGTTCACACCGATCATCTGCGGCTGCTGAGGGAGAGATCCTTCCCTTGCGTTGCCTGGGGCCCTCCCACACAGTTCTTTGTGAACCTCTCCGGCGTGGTTCCACTCTCAAGCAGCAGTCCACACACATCTGCTGCAGCGTGAGTCCCCCACGGGCAGACAGTCCCCAAAACTGCTGTCCGTGGGGTCCCTCGTCCTGGGTGCAGCCCAAGGCCAGGCTGTTCCATCTCGGGAGCAAAGCCTCTCTCTCCGTGGTCTCCTGCTGGACACAGCCCCCTTCTCGCTCGCCCGCTCCGGCGTGGGGACCTCCCTCCTCCAGGGCTGTGGGTGGATCTCTGCACCCTCTGTGGACCCCATGGGCTGCGGGGACAGCTGCTCTTCACCATGGGCTGCAGGGACAGCCTGCTCCACCATGGTCACCATGGCTGCAGGGGGACAGCCTGCCCACCATGGTCACCATGGGCTGCAGGGACAGCCTGCTCCACCATGGTCACCATGGGCTGCAGGGGGACAGCTGCTCCACATGGTCACCAGGCTGCAGGGACAGCCTCCACATGTCACCATGGGCTGCAGGGACAGCCTGCTCCACATGGTCACCGGGCTGCAGGGGGACAGCCGCTCCACCATGGTCACCATGGGTCTGCAGGGGGACAGCCTGCTCCCATGGTCACCGTGGGCTGCAGGGGACACCCTGCTCCACCATGGTCACCATGGCTGCAGGGGACAGCTGCCCACCATGTTCACCATGGGCTAGGGACAGCCTGCTCCACCATGTGTCACCATGGGCTGCAGGGGACAGCCTGCCCACCATGGTCACCTGCGGGCAGCCGCTTCCACCTGGTCACCATGGGCTGCAGGGGACAGCCTGCTCCGCACCCATGGTGTCACCATGGCCGCAAGGAATCCGCTCCACTGCTGCGAGCAGCTCCTCCCCCTTCTCCACTGACCTTGGTGCTGCATTCCCTCACAATTATCTCAGCCTCCTCCACTGGCAAAACTACTGTATCCCTGTGTCTTCCCTTTGTTTTGATTTCTTCTTAAATATGTTTTCACAGAGGTGTAACCACTATCTTCAACTGGCCCAGCTTTGGTCAGTGGCATGTCCATCATCCTCAGAGCCAGCAGCAATCAGCTCTGCTGGACATGTTGGAAGCCTCCAGAAGTTTCTCACAGGAGCCATCTTTTTGGCCCCCCCACTTCCAAAAACTGGGCCAAGCAAAACCAAACATTGTTTGAGGTTTTTTCCTTGTTCACTGGGGAGGGAAGCAGTCCTTCTAGGCCTTCTGTCTCCATAATTGAGAGTCTAACACGGCTTCCTCCAGGTATTCATTCACTCCAGGCTTGGGCCACCACCCCCATGGCTATAATTAGTCCTCCAAGGCCAGGTCATTTATATCTCGGGTCTCCCACCAGACACAGTCACCTCAGGAGCAGCTTGTTCTCCTCCATGTGCAGCACCATGACTTGCAAAGCACCTCCTCCTCCTCCTCCTTCTCCACTGACCCACGTGTCTCCACTTTTCTCACATCTCTCCACCCTTCTCCTCCATCCTCCCACACGGAGGGTGGGCTAAGAGAGCTGCTGCTCCATTTGTTTTGGATTTCTTCTTAAATATAGAGGCAAAACCAATATCTCCAGTTGGCCCAGGCCTGGCCAGCAGCCTGTCCATCACTCTCAGAACCATCAGAGATTGGCTCCACAACACAGGGGTGGCAGGGCTTTTTTGCTGGATAGGATGAAGAGGACTTCCAGAATCTTCTCACAGGAGTCATCTTTGTGGTTTTCCCCCACCACTAAAAAACTGGACCAAAAGAAACCATGACATGGAGCAGACATTACCATCATTAGCAAATGTGAATGGCCACCCATGTGGCCATTCCCAACTCCAAGAGCAATTGTCACAGGCATTGATGGTCAGCAAATGCCACAGCAGCCAGGTAAAGAACTCACAGTATATGGGCCAGAAGGGAAACAAGCACAGCTCAAACCTTGTGTAGTTTCTATTCCATGCACACTGTGGGGAAGAGATCTGTTGTCACAGTGGGGACTGACTTTGATAACAAATTTTTTACAAGGGATTACTGATGTGCAGCTGAGACTTAAACTCACATGGAACATGAATACTCCTGTGTGGGTCCCTCAGTGATCCCTAAATAGGGAAAGGCTGCAACAAGCACAAAAATTGGTCAAAGAACAATTGGATCTGAGAAATACAGTTCCTTTTACTAGCCCATGGAATATCCCAATATTTGTGATTCTAAAAAAGACTGGCAAATGGAGACTTACCAGATCTGAGAGCTATCTATGCAGTAATAGCTCCAATGGGCACACAGCAACCCAGAATTCCTAATCCAACAATGATCCCTGAAACCTGGGAATTGTTAATTATTAAAAAGATTATTAAAAGATTATTTAAAAGATTATTTAAAAGATTATTTTTTCACAGTTGCATGACACCCCAATGATACACCTCATCTTGCTTTTTCATTACCATCATTGTGCAATGGTGAACCCATGCAAAGATCTCATTCATCTTTGCCTGGATCTCTACTGAAAGGCAATGCAGCTGAGGACGCCTTAACGATGATGGAGCTCATTGGCTACCTGTGAGGAACATCAAACCCGCTGCAGAGGGAATGAAGACTTGAAGACATCACAATTTTAGTCTGGTAATCAGTTACAATGGGTTTTGATACAACATACATAGCCTTTTTGTCATCCTCAGTGGATTCCCGAGGATGATGAATGAAGCAGAGGTCCCACAACCAAACATGTTTTGCTCACACTAGCTAAAGCAATTAGCCAACCTACCCTTTGTATATCCATGACCAGTCCTAGTGACCCGTTTCAAACATGTCTGGTTGGCATTTCTTTAACAAAGGATGAATGGAACAAGTTATAAAATCAGTTACATGTGATTGTACAATTCCAGGTGAGCATAGATCATTGTAGTGGTGCTTGGCAATCTAATGCTGACTGATCTGTGGGATGATCTTTGGGCAGTGCTATTTGAGGCATGAGAAAAGTAAGTGACTTCCCTGCTCTCTCACTGCAGCCTCAAGAGCTGTATGTACTGGGCTCTCTAAAAGCTCCTGTATGTTTTTATCTTAATTACGCTAACAGTCCAAACACAGACAACACAGGAGTTGATATAAGTGACACTGGCATTTACCATAATGCCTCTGCCTGGTGTAATCTTACTACTCCCTCACAAGTCACAACAGAAATCAATGCAATAAGTCTGCCTGAAAACATATTTTTAATATGTGGCAACAGAGCATGGAACGGCAATCCAGGTAAAGCAGTGGGAGGTCCACGCACTTTTGGTTGTTTAACCATGTTTCATCCCAGTCTTGAAACACAAACTAGTTGGACACTACGACATAAGCAAAATAAACATGATGCTGAGTCAGTTGGCCCCGACTGTGTCTCTAAAGCCAAATTCTGGAATCCTACAAAAAGGTTTTTTAGTTCTTTAGTTGCCTCTGTTGGTACCGCACGTGCCTGGTGAGGCGCGGTAAAGACCCCACAACTAAGCAAAGTTGTAAGGTAGGTGTTGTTTATTGGCAGCACTGGGTACGTGAGAGGTCATCCTCTAAAGACACGCACACCCTCACAGTACAACTCTCGGGTTCATGGGGAGTTACTGGATACAGATGCATTGGGTTCACAATCTGCCTATACATATTCATCACCTGTCCCTGCTTCCTATGCTAATGAGTCTGCATGTGTTTGCGCATGCGTCTTGCCCCCTGGTGGTGGTCCTCATGTGGTCTTTTGATGAAGTAAGTCATCTATCCCAGGGTGGGACTT
>VKON01003498.1:0-18071 GCA_009741485.1 Malurus cyaneus samueli | reverse complement strand
AAAACACACAAATACAAACACAAAAAAAAAAACAAAAGAAAACAAAAAAAAAGAGAAAAGGGAGAGGAGAGAGGAGGCGGAGTTTCACCACCCATTTTTCTCCATTGGTGGTTTTAATGCCACGTAAAGCAGAGAGTCAGAGTCAATAGAAACTGTCTATAGTTTTTGTTCTTTATTATGTGAGATATATTTTCTCCTTCATGGTTTTCTGCAAGCTCCAAATCCCCTTGATTAGGAATCATCTTATCCTTGGGAAAATGCTAATTTCCCGTTATAAGTCATAGATGAGGTGTCAAATAGAAATGGTGCTGGAAGTCGAAATTAATAACATGGGCTATAACAGGGCATGCCACCCACCAATTAAAGGGTGATATTAGTAATTTCAATAATTATAACGCTCCACAAAGAGAATTGTTTCAAATCATAGGATGAGAAAGACACTCATTGAGAGCGGAAAAGGAATGTTGAGACACCTGCAAAATGTGTCCAAATAGTGTGGATTATCATCATGCACAAGTGGTGGGACCTGCCTAAGGTAAGAGTATTTCTTTGACGCCGTTTTTGCGTCATTCGTCTACAGCACTCTGGGTTCTAGTTTCATCCCTTAATGAAAAAATTACTAATTCTCTGTACGAAATAATCCCAATCGTTGTTTGTCCTGGAATGTGCAAAGTGGAAAATGTGACATTTTCATGCCAATCAGATAGATTTTATATTTTATGCTGCTTGCATGAAAGAGTTATATAAAATATGATGGGTCCGCACACAGCATATATATTATGATTGATGCCGAAATTCCTTGCAATCGAACCAAATCAAGTTCTGCTATAAGACTAAATGTGAACCTTTGTATAGACAGTTTGGACAGAAGGCACATAAGATGCCATTTTTTGCCTAACAACTCTGTATCTCACATGATCTTGTACCCTCACATATCTTCATGGAGTGTTCCTGGGTACAAAATGTTCATCATGCTATGAAAACATAAACAAGTGACTTTCTTGTTCACCTTCGGCATGTGTGGAAAAGTATTGTCAAAGAACCTTTGAAAGTTAAGGTGCATCATGCTGAAAGAGGAAACAGAATCTGAAAGAGACAGGAGTTAAAAGAACAGAGGATGGTGGTTCAGTTGAATGCAGGGTCAGTTAGGCGCACGTAACATTCTTCAGCTCAAACCACAAGGTATAGTCACTCAGCGGAGATTCAGATTTTAGAACCAACATTCTGTTTAGAATTGATGGGAATTTCTGAAGTAAAGCTGCCAAGCTTGGTTTAAAAAAATTGCATTTCGCTTCAAGGGAAATGCTGAACAGAACAGTCTAAAATTCTTTTGATGTTCTGGACCACTGTGTGTTTCTGTTGAGTAGACCTTGAAGCGCGAAAATTTTCGAGAGAGGAGACTTTTCCTGCCTCTCTTGATGTATGCACACACCAAAGACACAGCTTCTTTTGATCGTTAAGCTCCAGTTGTTTTGACTGAGAGTCAACTCAAAAATGGAAAGCAGGAGGCGTTTTTTATAAACTAGCGATAAACACAGTAGATCCTAACCAGTCTTGTGTACGAGCGCGCCTGAGTGGGTGTACGTTGGGGATAGATGCAAGTTGTGTTTTCCTTCGTGTGTGGTGCTTCATAGCTACAGTCCAATGGTCAAATGCTACCATCTGCTGGTGACTGAGAAGCGACAGTCCCAATTGTGGACAATGGAGCTTGTTCGATTTGAAAATTTGTGTCTGAGGAATGACTATGCAAGCGTGAGTTCTGGATGGTTGAGAGCTACCGCCTGGAGCTTCCTCTTATTCGACAAACGTGCTGGAGCCATGGGGGCTCTTAGTTCAAAAGAACGGTCTGTTTTGTTTTCGAAAATAGGGCGGGTCCTTCCTTGTCCCTGTTCGCAAGGCGTCGAATGGAAGCTGGGCATGTGCCAATACGCAGGAGTGAGCAAGCTGGTGTAGGGGATGGTTTGTTGATGGATTTCTACACGGGCCACTTATTTCAAAGAGGATCATCCTCCCCAAAACGCAAGGAAGAATGCCATTTTTAATGAGCGAGGAGAGAATCAAGTGGCAGGAAGCCCTAGAAGTCAGATTAATAAGAGTGGTTCTGACAAACAACTCGAATACAGTAAAAGGCAGGTGTACAAAGAAGAAGTATAGAAGGCCATGTGGCCAGCGTGATCGTGGGGTGACGGAAGGTGCGAGAGATGAATAATTCCATTCTACCCACAGAATGATGGATTGACAAGCCAGAAGGGTGTCCATCGGGAGACTTAATCTGACAGGGACATATGCAAGGGCCATAATAAGAACCAAGAAGACTTTTCCTACGAGGGAATATCATAGCCAGCTGAGAAAGGAAGACTGTGAAAACTTGGGGAAGTAGGAAGTGTAGCTTGCTGCTGAAGTAGGGGAAAAGTGTCTGCGCCCTACCACCAAGGATGACAGGGAAAGATTTAATATTAGCTGCTTCTTTGGCCTCAGTCTATGGTAAACCTGCGCCTGCAGGAATCCTTATTCTCCCCCTCTCTGTACCTTCAAAAAAACATTTAATTTTAAGAAAGGAACTACACCTTTGGTGGACTAAGTACACGATTAAAGTATTTTTTGGGTATACTTTTAAAATTAATTGCTAACAAATATTCATCTGGGTACGCCTCTGTGACGATGGTCCATGAAACAACGATGAGTGTAAGGGAAGCTAATGGTGATGTATGGTTTGGCATAATTATGTTTTGGTGGCCAGGTGACTTTTCAAAAGTTACACCCGCTAACGGGTGGCCAAAAGAAAAGAGAAATTGTGCGTCTTATATCCATTTAAATAACATGAGTTCTTGCAGGTATGTGCTTGGCACCTTAATTATGGGTTACTTTCTTGGAGAGACAACCAAACGTAATAGATACTTACATAGCGTAAATATCCGTGTCATGGTTTCTAGTGAAAAATTGGAACTTAACAACATATTGCGTGCGGCCATAGATACAGGTGTGTTTGCCTAACTAATATGTCACTTTCCTTTTTTCTTATCAGAATGCCCAAAATTATACTGGTACTCGTTTCATAATATCCATTAAGTTGCAATCGATTAATTGTCGACAAAAAATGTGAATCAGGGGGAGATAAAGGTGAAGATTTATTGTATTTTAGTAGAAGGGAACGCAGGAAGTATGTACCACAGGCTGAATTGTGTGCAGTTTTCAGGTTACAAAGTTTCAGGATGCAGCTGACCCTGTGCTCTGGTCATTGGTTATATCAGGTGCTCCCTAGGGGTAGGTCAGGATAAGGCTTGGCACCAGGAGCATCAGGACATGCCCAGCCCTTGGGCATTGGATATATCCCTGGATATAGCAGCATGCTGAGGCTGCACTGGATGCCAGTCCATTGGTGGAGGATCAAGATCAAGCCCATAAAAGGGAACAAGGCCAGTTGTTCCAGGCAGGAATAAGTGGAATGAACAGAAAAATAGAGCTTCACAATGCATGAAAGCTAGGTGACTCAGGAAGACTGAGACAGTGTAACCAAAATGTGCTGCTTCAAATGTGCTTCTTCCTTCTTATACACCCGACACTGATATCTGGAGTCCATGAGCCTCGGCAACTAGCTGCGGATATCACTTGGGTCTAATTTGGGGTCAGCCTGTCCTGGCTGTGTCCCTCCCAGCTGTCCTGGCGTGTGCCCCTCCTTGATTGTCCTTCCGCCCGGATCCCAACCGCTGTCCCCTGTCAATTGGTGAAGGTACCAGAAGCACAAAGGCCAGTTGGCCTGTTATCAGCTCCTTAGTGTTCACGCGAACAGAGAAGAAATGTATCTAAAGCACACAGCACTACCAGTGCCAGCACGGGCCTGCAAAATTAAACCTCTATACCCAGCCAAGAATCCACCTTGTACATTTTATTAGGACAACATAATCCTATAGTGCTCGCAAAGAGTATTTTTAAATGAGTATAGTGCATCTCAGATGTAAGACTAAGTACACAATATTATTTTTTTTTATATTTTATACCAGATCATTTTTAATTGTACTCAAGATCTTTAAAACAAAAAAAAAATTGTTGTCCGGTAATGTTACAGATATCGCACTCTACGATTTAAAAAGCTTTTTTAGAGTATTCAGATTTTTTTCTGCACTTTAAATTTACACTAATGTAAAATTCCAGAGGGGAAAAATGACAACTTTTCAGTAAATTTAGGGGTTTGATGCCATATAATTCTACAGAATTCAAAACTCATTGGATTTGGATGTGTTTGAAATGTGCACAAAAGATTAACCTAGGAAGCTCTTAATATAATATTACATAAGGTGGCCGTCATGCAAAATCCTCTTGATCACTATAGAGCCATGATAGTTGCCAAGCCAAGCTTACGAGATTTTAATTCTACAAGGAGTATACACACTCTTTGTGTTGATGTGGGAATGTAAATAACTACACCAAACAATAAAATCACACATCACCCAATGATATGTTTGAACAAAATAAATGTCTATGCACCTATCTACAGCTCCTTAAATAAGTAACTGTGGATTGAATAATTCGAAATTTTATTCTCAAAATATTTAATAAATAAAAAATAAATAATAAATAACTAAACCCCCCATACACAGCTTTGCTTTTATTACAGTTGGGGATATAATTCAAAAACTCTCCTCTTAAAGATATAATATGCGAATCCCTCGTAAAGACCAGATTCATGGTTGTTACAATATAGTGTCAGGCATATGCTCCAACAGTGATTTTCTACTCGGTTGTGTCCATTGTCCTTTAAACCTCTCATCTTAACGTTGTGACTGTTGCGCTCAAGAAGTGGTGCCATTATATATAACTTGGTTACATCGACTGAAAATGCCTTATAAATTAAGCAAGTACACAAAAGTCATAACCAAATGGAGAACTTGAAAAAATTTCACCAGTCAGATTTAGCGAATAGAAATTGTCATATGATACTGAGAGACAATCTTATCTTTTAAGATATTCCGAAAACCTAAGCCAAGATATACATAAACTAGATAAATCTTACCTTGCAAAAAAGATATTAAAAAATAAGAAATGTAAAAACTTCAATTCTTCATCCCTGACAACTAGCAAGAGATACCTATCCCTCTAAATCATTTGTAAGGGTTAACATTTTCAGCTATCAATACTAAGGGGAAAATATGCTTATTTAAACAATAGTTTCAGAAAACTGGTCTCTTGTGCTAGTGGTCACCAATCTTCTGGAAAAGTCAATACCGCAATTTCTCCTAAATTTAAAACAGATCACAAGTGAATACTTCACATCCACCACTCATCCCTTAATAGCATTCATATACATTGCTTGAACTAAGCCTGCTTCAAAAATGAGAGTTGCAAAAGGTACGCGTTCTTTAAATGGCTTCAACGTGTACGGTAACATTATGGTTGAACATCCATATGGTTAAAGTGGAATGAAGCAATCTGTCTTTATTGATAGCCATTGACATGGCTGACAAGTCTCAGATGAAGTGAGAGTAACAGCAATACTGATTTTGTGTTTTGGTGTTAATATGTAATTAGCCAAGAATATATCTGAACATCTACAACACCCAAGAAAGTAGTTAGCTTATCTAGAACAAAGATATGATAGAAAAAGACCAGAGTATAAAACTGTAGACCTTGGAACTAAATGTTCTTTTTAAAACATTTTTAGGCATCACATCAATTTCTTTTAGTTTCAGAAGAATGTAGGTTTTGCTCAGGAATCCGCTTCAGCCCCAGTCAAATTCGTTGCCCACAAAATGTTCTTAATAGTGTTTCCCTTGCCTTATCCCCAACAGACAACAACTGCTTTATGGCAGGTTCAGCTGGAAAGTAATTAAATCGTAGGATTTGGAAAGATTGAGATATTCCCAATAACATCAACAGATCTTTTCGTAATTTTCAGGACCAAAGCAGCGGTAGTCCGTCTCCAGCATTGGCCAGAGTGTTTGTGGTCTGGAGAGACCGTTTCTACACTTTGAAACGATGTCAAAAGATAAGGATGGTTACTTTAATAGAGTTCCCAGCAATTTCAATAGAACCTGTTGTAGCTAGCTGAGCAAGCCTTAACATCCAAAATAGCTAGTAATGATAAGTTATGCAAAGCCGCCCAGATTTTTAAGAATTGCTATATGGATTTTCATCGCTGCTTAGATGTGTTTCTATTGGTTAGAAAAGGTTGGCCTTTCTTACGTTCGAGGAAAAATAACAGATTTAGTATCATGAACTACACTGAACCACAACCTTTCTAAAATGTTTTATGTCTCTGACCAAACCCAAGATCTTCCCAGAAGCATATAGATATTCAATTCTAGGAGACATCAAAGTTTATTGGAGCATTTTTTTAAACTAGAAATGCATACAGCCTACTCTTGGCAAGTATACTTCATTGAGTATCACCTCATATAATTCAAGAATACTGTATGTATCTCACTGTTTCACTTAGCTACAATAGATAGAAATAAAATCAAACGAGTGCATATGTTAATGTCTCAATCGTTCATGTATTTGGTTCAGATCGAAGAAGATAGGAACAGATGAAGATTTGTGTATGTATACCAAACATCTTATTTCACAATATTTGCCAAATCTAAGCATTATAATGCCAAGTCACTTTGAGAGTTGTATATAGAAATAGACAATCATCAGCGTAACTCCGTTGAAGGTGGTGCTTTATGTTCAGCTCAGTAGGACAGTAAAGAGACCGGATATAATTGTCAGACAAAAATTTATCAAACTTCCTAAGGATCCTCTGGTCTCGCGCTTTTGATGATATTTGATCTAGATTTAATGCTATCTATTATATATTAATTAACATGCTTAACAAACCATTATCTAGAAGAATAGCATTGGAGAGTTGACTTTTAGAGAGGAGATTCCACCTCGTCTTTATTGAGATGAATTTATAATCACTGGAGTGTGGCTGCTTATGAAATAGAGATTACCATTCTTGGCGCACACAATTCTATGCTTCTTTCTATTTCTTTACTCATTTAATTGGTGAAGAAAACGCCATAATTTTGAGAGAGATTGTCTACTTTGCCAACATTTGTTTCTATATCATCTTGAACAGCCGATTGTCATAGGGACAGAGCATCAACAACTCCTCTGGACACAATTTCCACGATTTCATGATCTCTATCTGGAACACACTACACTGATTCTATATAAAAGACACCTGTTTGAGGCAGGAGTGATATTCGAATATGATAAAAGTCTGTTAGATAGTGTGCCTTTTGCACTTAATAATTCCTTCAACTAGCCAAATACATTTCCATTCTCCCATAATATTTTCCACACATACATCTACAAGTATACGTATGAAATAGAATTTAACCATGCAACGGCTGGTCTTTCTGGAAAGAAAAGGATTTGCATTTCGGTCGTCACTCAGATCAATAAGCTGCTATTCATTATTATTATAGAGATTGTATTCTCCTAAACTATCTTCTCCTCCTTGAATAATAGCACGTGCAGAAAATCGAAATAAATTTAGACTGCCCACTCCTGACCTGAATTGTTAGAACCAAGGAATTGATTGTTCGAATTCTCTACAGTTTTGCTTTGGGCATATTGTTCATCTCATCAAATATGAGTAACTGAGAAGCTTAACCGACATCAATAGTGTTACTTTGCTCAATGTTGGCAACAAACAGATTCCATTTTTATAATGAACTTTATTTTTGGAACATATATTCCTGCCATTTAGTGTATGGAGAGGGATGCAAAAGAAATCAAAAGGTGTCCATTAACCTGGCATGATTACAAGGATTGCTGGCACTTTCGCTATTATAACAAACACCACTGTAAGAGCTCTCCAGGACAACTTTTGTATGCCATGTTATACTCACGATATTCTCGCGGGAAAATGAGCATAAAAATAATACAAATATCAATTTTTTTTTGTAAAAAAACAAAATAAAAACCAAAACCTATTATTGACACCGTTCGTATCTTTTTTACCATTAGCTTTAAACAAATCATAACGAGTTCAGTTCTAAGTGATTGAAAAGGAGGTAGTTTCTACTTCAAGAATTTTGTCTGCTTCCAGAACATACACATTTTTGCATCTTGAAATATTTCTAGTAGTAATAACTAGCTTCGTTCATATCTGAAAAAAATGCCCAAAACACAAAGGTATCGAAAAAATCGTGCAATATTCTCCAGGTCATAAAACCACATTTCTCTGATTCTAATACACAGGAGCACTATCCAGTGTGCTTATCCTTCTATTCAAAACACTGTTTTGTGGGAGAAAGAGTCAATTTTTGGTGTTCTTCCCAGAGCTGGATGAAGGCTCCCCAGGACATTAAAGTCATTCTTTCCAAAGTACAAGAGTGCACAGCAATGGCACAGTGTTTGTCCATGTAAAGACAAAAAATCAAAGAGAAAACTATCTCGAATAGAAAACTAGTACTCCTGTCAAATCTTACCCGATCAACGCTCTCGCTTCAGTAATCTTATGGAAGGTCAAGCATGTACACTCTTTTCCAATGATAAATAGAAAGAACGTGTTCATTGAAGCTATAGTAACTGAAAATGTACATCAATCCTTCTCTATATATTACCTTTTATCAAGATGAAAGCTTACAATCGGCAGCAAAATTTTTTGGTGTCGGGTATGTTGTAATAGAATGTTACAATAAGATAGATGCCATATAAATTAGTAACCACGTATCCGATGCCATTCAAGTAAAATGATTTTTTGAAGGACCGCCTAGAAATATGACTTAGCCACATGTTAGCTATTACGTATTTGAGAGATGTATTGCAGCTACTAACCAACAAATGCATTAGCAAATTTGGTGTCGAGGACAGCTTCACTTTGGTCTAAGAAGATTAAGTACATGAACTATACTTCAACAAAAGGTTCTTAATCTGGAGTGATTACATCGGCTTCACTAGCGCTCCAAGGTTAGTATTCTGTTCAGCAAACCGAATACATACCTGCTCCGAATCTTGTAATCTTTAATGTGCTCTTAGAAAACAATTCTTCTTACCAATTTTTTGCCCTACGACTGACCTAAAAAACACAATGCAACACCAGTGACTTACATAAGATATAAATGAAAATATATCTCTCAATTATTTGCATGAAAAGTAAAAGAAAATCGATAAAAATGGGGAACCACTAGACTGTGGTTCATTCCCATAAAGCGAGGTATGACACAAGGATGGGGGGCGTGTGGCAATTTGATAGAGAGACTTTTCATTTGCTTTCCGTAAAACCCACTGATTTGGAAGAAAGCATATGTAATCAAATATGAAATGGAGGAAAAGTAAACTATGTGAAAAGCCACATATGTCCAAAAGGGCGTAGCTTCAACCTGAGGAATACTAACAGAACATTGTTTTACTGCATTAACCTACTCCTTTTTAAGAGATACATATTCCCGTTCACTCTTTTTTGAGTAATGAAGTCTATGGCTAAAGCCGCCTCACGGTAACCAACGTTCCCTAATTGATGACAAATACAAAAAGTATAAGCACGCAAAAATTGTGCGGAGAAAGACTATCTTGAATATGGAGGTACCAGTGAATAGCAAGTATAACAAAAGTAAGGGTGAAACAGCACGAAGAGAGTGGGTCACCAAAGGGAAAATACCAATAATTTATCCATTATTTCTCAAGAACAGCATTTATATATTAAAAATGACTTCTATAAAGCACACAGTAGAGAACAAACGAGTATTTCTTTTATATGTCTAAATGTGAGAATAAAACCATACTTCTTTTTTGTTTATAAAAACCTAGCCAAATTAAGTGATCATTGTACAGATCAGTGTTATGCTAAAATCAAGTGATACCGTAAGATAAGCTCATCGCGAGGAAGTCCACTTTGCCTTTGGCGTACGATCTGCAACAACAAAAGGTTTTAAGAATATTAGTGGTTACCTTATAATCAGATGTACAGGTAGCCAAACCCAGCTAAAAGACAGTTTTTAGGAAGCAGAAAGACAGAAATAGAGGAGGCATTTTATCTGTACCTGAAAGATCCATGAGTGTTCAGCTGACTATTCAAAGGCAAAGATAACCCCATTAGTATCTCCCTTTTTTCTCACTGCCCATTGGAATGGGCCAATACCGAGGTGTTTGTATTGTCTTCCTCTCAACTGGCTCCAGTTATTTCAAATTATTTATCAGTCTTGCATGTTGTGAAAAAGGGACTTCTCTTTTTCACTAGGGAAGACTTACTGAAATTGTGTATTACTCTGAAGGGAAGGGGAGCATAGAAGATCAATACGTTATTTTATTCTCAAAGCGTACAGAGATTTAAGAATTACCTGGTGTCCTGCTAGAAAATTAGTACATCCCTCTTCAGGAAAGTCTGTCTTGGGCAAAAAAATAAATGTAATAGAACAAACCCCGAAGAGTGTTCTGAAGGGGCGGTTTTAAATAAAAATAAAGAAAACATCCCTTACGAAAGTCGCAACGAAGATCCCTTTTTAGGTCCTGTTAACTCAACGAAAGACCTTCCTTTCTAACTGCTTTAAACAGACACCTCTCTTGGCTCAGTGTTACTTCCCACGCCAGATAAGACACAGGAGACTAAAGCGCACTACAGAGAATAACTCCTCGCGTGGGGATCTCTGTTACTCCTTGCTACCCATAACATCTGTGAAGTAATGCCTCAGCAATTGTATGTACAAAGCGTTGCCAGGATTGAAGAGGGAACCGAAATGAAAAAAAAATCAAACTTGAAACCAACTTTCTGCAACTTTGACACAGAACTGATCAGCATGCATCGCACTCGCACCTTAATATTCATGATAGTATCTATATCCTCAACCACAGAATAGAATAGATACTAGATATCGGTATTGATCATAACATGGTCTATCCTACCGCATAACATATATGTATGTGATATATTACTCCAATCTAAGTCTTTCTACATAACTAACTGGTGGTTACTACATTTTCAAGACATCCTCTGATGAAACTAACTTACCGCGATGCGTCTCCTGGCGCACAACAAATCCCCCTGTTCATAATCGATTGTCTGTTTAAAACCTATCGCCAGATCCTAGGTCTCTGCATGATACATGATCCAAAACCCCAATGTAGAGTACTTTAATGGATACTTTACTATATAGCCCTTGATTTGTAGACTACACTAGAATATACCCTCACTTTTGTGCTAAGACGATATATTCAGTTCAACATTGTCCATGGTCATGAAATAATGATTTGTTCGAAAACAGATCAAAACTGAGATCTAGCGCATCTGAAGAGAGTTCCTAGTGGGAGTTTGATCGAGGCTCAGGGATGCGCCCCGGAAGGGTTCTGAAAGAGCACTACTGAAATACTTACGACCAAACTACCAAGTTACTTATCTCAGACCAGCATCCAAATATTCTAATTTTCAGCTAAATATCTCTTAGTTAGCTAGAAAAACTTTTCCTTCGCAAAGTCTGAGGCAAGGAATCTTGCATCTGGTCAAGACCACTGTAATTTAGCCTAAGCTGTGTAAAGGATACGTCTTATCAAGCCATGGAGCCTCCAAAACCAATTAATTGCATCGTCAAAAAAAAGTATGTCGGATGATAGGTAAAGCATTGTCCGTTTAGAAGCCTCTGGTCCATAACATTTAACACACATACTTGCGCAAAAACAGACTTTAGGAGAAGCTACTAATGGGAAAAAAGAATAGTGGGTATTATCTCAACTCAAATTTGGTAGGACACACACGTCTACCCGAAACATGTCTTGCTGTAAAGCAATGAAGGAACATTTAAATAGAATGAAAGGTGAAAGAAATTAATACCACATAGATTTTACAGCAGCAGACATTAAGTAAGTAATCAGTTCACACTGCTAACTGTATGGGGGAGCAACCAGCATGTGTAAGACTACCGATGGCGTTCGTGAGGCTGAATAGGTCTGCTGCCTTAATAGTGTGAAGTTGCCTTGTTCCTGAGAGTTCAGTTGCTATACTTCATATATAAAGTCCGCGTTCCATGCTTAAAGTGGCTGATTTGGGACAAGTGTCACCAGTATTAATCTGTTGGCTGGCGGAAGTGCTCCTAGTGGGTACAGGCAAATCTATTTGGTTATTTGTTTTAGTCTTTTATTGATTAGTTATTACTCATTCCGAAGTGTAAAAGCATGAGGACAGCTGTGAGAAAAAATACGCAGTGCACTAGACATTCCAAAACAGGACTTGGAGGAGCAGGTTGACGATGATGGACATATGGGGCGAACTATAAGCCTAATATATTTGTAACGTGATAGAAGGCGTGAATTGCATGGTCGCTGAGCTGAAATAAAAAATATCTCTGTTTGTGTGGAGAGTACAGGTTTCCGATGCACCAGTCTCGTTGAACGACCAAATGTGAAAGTCGATGATAAGCGAGAAGATACTATCGTTCAGGTGTATGGAAAAAAGTGCTTCCAATCAAAAGACTCAAGCTACAAGATTCAGCAGAGACTTTGCGACTGGACTGACTCCCCACACCTCATGTAAGCAGTCGCAGATGGATAAATAGGAAACTTATGAAATTTCCCCATGTTCCATATGAGTGCCTGAGGAAACCCTTCAGAGGATGAGTTGTAATCTTGACCCTGTGCGTGGATAAACGTAGTCGCGACCCGGCGACACACTGATTTCTTACGAGTCACTAGAAGCCGATCCCGCTATCTAGTGAACCGTAAGGCGTAACAGTTTCTTTCCTTGTGATATTTTCCAAATTCCCATTGGTCATGACCTGTCCGCTTGACAAGCATGCTGTAAGACCCACTTTCTTCGTATAGGTCACTTGTTTCCATCCACTGTGGCGACTCCCGCAGTTATTATCAGGATGAAATGGCTGGATTCTCGCTCTCCCGGGCCAACCTTGGCTACCACCTCTCTAACAAAGCTATCGCAGAGGCAAAATTGAATTATAGACAATGCAATAACACTTCCTCTCCCAGGGATCTGCGTCAATATTAATTCTCCTGTTGGCAGTACGAGATTAACCTCATCGTAAGAAACTCTCCTGATTTCTCCTAATCCCCCAAGCTGTGATAGGAGTCCATCCCACTCCAGGTTCCTTAAGTTTCACGACTAAATCTGATTCACTAAGTCCCTAGCTTAAGACCCATTCCCCAAGCTCCCGTTCGCCACTTGCTCCTGGACAACACCATCTAATCTCCACAACTCCTCGTCACAGTGGTATTCTTCTCTGTCTCAGTAAGTGAAGGGACAGATATCTCCTGGGACAACAAGCAATCATAAGTTGGAGCTCTGTTGGCCTCACCCAGTGCTGAAAGATCAACTAGGCGGGGAACAATACACCAGCTTGCCCTTGAGAATCTCTGCTGGTCTACAAAACCAGAATCTCTCTCAGATGATGCTCCCTATTGGTGAATCCCACATGGCAGGATTATGCCCTTAAGGGCCCCAGTTGGTTCTAAAAATCATAGAAGCACAAAAAAACACCTAGACATGCATACTAAATACAACAGAACCATTCCTTGTTGTGTTAAATCTTATCTTTAACAGTATCTTTCTGTGAGAGAGGATTAAGGAAAATTCTAGAGAAGAAAAAATATGGAGGTCTTGCCATCAACCAAACAGAAGAAAACACACAGAAAGGAACTTGACTATAGAAATGGAACAACACAGAATCGAGTCAACAGATGTTCAAGATATTAACAAAACTTCTTCACAGCAACGGTGTGGCTTCACGTTTAATAATCCTTAAAATGGCCTAAATCATTCTTGAATATGTCTTACAAACCACTAAAAATCTCATGACAGCACTATCCTTCTGTCTGATCAGCATAAAAGCATAATGATCCCTCCACGAATTTGACTCACTTTTTCATTATTATAGCCTAAAAGCTAATAGTGATTTTAAGTTAAAATGTGGATAAGTGAATACAGCAAAGTAGAAAATTGGTCAATTGTCGGTTGAGCGCAGAATCATGAAACTAAGTGTATTTTCATCTCCAGTGCTTCACCCAATTCCTTGCTTCTAATAAAAGCTCAATTTTATAGTGTCCAACGAATAGTCGCACGATATAATAACCTTATCTTAAAGCCTGGAATATAGTCGTAGATACGTAGTAAAAATTCAATTCTTAACCCCCTAAAGTTGTTTAAAAACTCCTTTACCTTCATTGTTATACTCTCTGTCAGGGATTCTTAATTTATGTGACTTTTCAATTATCTTCCCTCTCTAGTAAACATATATTCAGATTGATTTTAAATCTCTCATAATATTTCACATCTAGCTCATTTCCATTCATTTTGTCCATCATTGTAGTGTGATTTAGCACAGACCAAACTTTTTTCTTGTCTGTTTGTTGACGCATATACATTAGAAATAGTAGCATTATCTAAGTGATGTAAATTGAAGATGAGTGATACTAGAACCTTGGAGAAGAAATAAGCTTTAATGTGATGTTGGCCAGAGATATAACATCCCTAATGGTTTTTTTTAAGTATAAAATTGATCTAGGTAATGATCCTAGGTTGTTACTGAAATACATTTTTTCTATGTTAAAGATAGCCACTCAGACAACAGAATAGGAAATATAATGTGTAAAATTGTATATATATGTTGACAATATCACAATATTATTAAAAAAACAGTTTTATTTTAGCTTTTCCCCAAGTAGATTTTTCATAGAGTATATGATTTATAAGGTGAAAAAGTTGCCCAATTCAAATATGGGCTGGCAATCAAGACATCTCGACATACTTCCAAAGTGTACAGTTTAATGTATACGAGTGCTATTTTTGAAGCTAATCAAATCATCTGAAATTTAATTTATATATTTTAGTATAATTTGTAAATTTTAAATAAATTGCTTTATTGCCCTAGAAGGTCAATAGCATGAATAAAACAAACCATACAATACACCTATCTCCTGAAATAGCATCTAACGACTATGACAAATCAAAAAAAACAAGAGAGAGACCTTTATAATAAAAATATCACACATACAAACCAATGCCCGGTGACTAAAATAAGCAAAAAACCTGGTGAACTTCTCTAGGCAATAAGACAAACCCACGCATTTGAGCCCAACACACAGTTCCTGTAAATTCTCCAATTGTAGCTCCCCCATGCTGTAGGAACGACTGAACATAAATCTAGAAATATAAGCTTTGCACCGCTGTGCATTGGTTCCCTTTCACCTATGACGTATGGTATTCTCTAGGTTTTTGAAAAATTCCAGTCAGTAACAATCTTCTCACACTTAACTTCATTGTCTTCCCCAGAGGTGAAATCTGCCTTACTCTTATAAGAAATGGAGGCAGCAGATCTTATAAGTATATCTGTCAAAAAAAAAGGTCAAAGACGTTGAAAAGAAATAAATCGGGACAAGAATCGCAGGTGACTACGCTGTCCCCCTTCCTTAAACACAGCTATCCTTTCTATTCTGTGTCCCTGCGATCACAAGGGATTATGGTACCAACACAATTTTAATGTGTCATCATTAATCATTAAATTTACCATTTATAACAAATTACACAGAGAATGGCATATCCTCTGTTTGCCTCTATTCTGTGATGCTATGGACACAATGCCTACATTGGTCTAACAAAGAGTTTTTGTTTTAAGGAAACATGAGCTACAAAAACATTCTCCTCCCTCTGTCTACACTTTCTCTCAGTTTCCACCAGCTTTCTGCTACTTTCTGCATGTTGTTCCACAAATGCATGAATTCACAGTCCCTGACTCCTTCACTGTCACCATGACCCACTCAGGCTCTTTTTCTTGGAAAAATTGAACAGCTGCATTGGTTTACCAGCATATGTCCTGCCAAAAAGAATACTCTTTTTTTTCACAAATTATTGGCTGCTTGGGTGGTTGGTGGGGTGTGGGGCAGGTGGGGGTGGGTGCGGGCGAGGGGGGCGGGGCGCGGGCGATGGGTGCAGGGGGGGGGGGGGCAGACTAGCAATCATTAATCTAAGAAAAGCAAGCGAAACAAAAAAAAAAAAAAGAAAAAGCCTAAAAATAACCAAACAAACAAGCACCAACTCATTTTTTGTTTTTTGCTCACCATACTTTTTATTAAGCCACCATACTAAGCCACCTTGTGTTTTTTCATGTTTTCTTTGTTTTCAGTTTTGTTTTTTTTTCCTTCTGTCCACCAGGAACAGAAATGAGAATGAGAATTTCACTGAGAATGGGAAAGAAAACAAATTCCCAAGGCTTTACAGGGTGGTAGCTTCATAAGCCACTTTGAAATGTCACATTACAAACACAGAATTACACAACTTCAGGAAGAAAACCCCACACCTCTGAACAGCATCTATCTCAATGACAACTAATGAGTCATTAAATTAGTTCTAGTAGTGGTTCATCCCAATAGTCTGTCATAGGTGTTTTAAGCTTTGAGCCATTCCATGCCTAATTCCATTTCAAAAAGTTAAATCAAAAGAGAAAATATATACAAGTAAACCATTTTAAGGAAATAGAAGAAATCAGGAAAAGGCATCAATGCTAAGTACCTTGGGCACTTCTTACATCACATTAAATTACATCTGAAATTTTCCATATAAGTGGGGTCTAAGAGAAATAAGCTACTATGAAAAAGAGAAAAACATTGCTAAAGAGCATAAATTGAAACTATTTTGATATAGCTTCTTGTAAACAAACAACAGTTTCATGCTTCCCACAGTCCTTTCATTTCTATTTCTGAACAGATATATATTATATGCATTTTAAAAGTGAAGAAAACAACTGAACAGAACAATATTTATCCTGATACACCACCATTGAGAGCTGCTTTGAAACCTATATAACAGAAAATCTTGCATAAGAGCAGCACTTGAAGAACACAAGTGAGTCTGAATTTCTGCATTTAAGCATTACTTACAATGAGTTATAATATTCTCATATATATGAGAAGAAGATATGAAGACCCTTTTACTTTCATGTATTTAGGCAGATATTGCCTGGGAATTGTTTTCAAGGGGAGCTATTTTGTTCTAAATTTCCCCCACATTTATCGAACTACTTACTTGTACACCTACTCCTTACTTGTATAGTTTCAAAAACAGCAAATGCATATATATATATATATATATATATATATATATATTTCAATCCACAAAACTTAGTAAAACAAGTGGAAAACTTCTTAGGCATCCAGTCTATGAACAGATTCACCTTGAAATTCCCTCCTCAACACACGATTCCCTACAAATCCATGGTCTGGGTAGAGGAATTGCTAAATGAGTTCATCACAGAGCAACAGCAGCTTGCTGATACTACAGCTTCATATTCCAGAGAAAAATTAATAGGTCAGTAAACCATGAAAAACAGAAAGGAGGATAGAAAATATAATGTTTAGGTAAGAAAAAATATCCAAAATACACTTTGTCCAAAAACAAATGACATCCAACTAAACATAATTCAAGCATGAGCTCTGGGAAATGTGCAGGAATGCCAAGAATCATGCTGGAATAGCTCAGAGCAGCCCTGAATTCTGGGATTTAAAGAAACCAAGGAAAATGTCACCAAGCTGATCCCTGCAGCTTGTTTCCACTTCCTGCAGCCATCCCTAGAGAGGAGAGCTGAGAGTGCTTCTGAACAACCCCAGGAGCAAAAGCCTCATGCTTTTTTCTGTAATAGAAAACAGTTTATTTATTTCCCTTTGCTGCTTTGTGCTTTATTTTTAAGCAAGGGCTGAAGATCACTGTGCCCACCCTCCACAAACCCCCTTGGGTGGAATGGTAGGATTATTACTGCTTATTACTGGAGGTCTTTACCATTTACAGTTATTGCTTTTTCATTTCAACTAAAAGAGCTTAAAGCACTTGAGAACAATAAAAAGGCTCTAACTATGGAATTAGAAATAAATTTTTATTCTTAGTAGCATACCACCCACACCTGCAGAATGTCTCTTTCTTCCTATACCTTACTCCTGAAAGATTTTCTTTAATATCTGTTTAACTAGGGTATCAAAACACTGCAATTAAGGTAAGAAACAGATCATATGCAAGTTTAACATCAACTTTTTTCTACTTTAGAAAAGCAAGAACACACACAAAAATCTGCAACCAAGCTTTACTCCTACACAAGCTAAAAATTTGCTATTCTCTTAGTTAAACCAAAACTGTGATTATCCCTGAACTGAAA